>APFE031589058.1:112116-160942 GCA_000404065.3 Pinus taeda | reverse complement strand
TTGGGTTTATAAATACTTAGTTTCATAATTGTTTCACATAGGTTTCATTTCTTGTTTTCCGTTTCTGTTCATAGGTTTCATGGCACAATCATCATAGGTTAATGAATTTCTCGTTTGGATGCATAAGTCATTTGTTTCATTTGCGTTGCTCCTTCTCAAACCATTTTCTTCTTCTTCTTCTTGATCTATCCTCAAGTCCTATTTAACCTGTCTCACTCATTTACCCTCCAAACCTCTCATTTCCCACATAGCTCCATCTCCTTCAACTTTCGTTGTCATAGCCCTTTATCTTCCAACCTACTCCCTACACTCATTTCCCATCCTATTCCTTCATCTGATTTTCCAACTCCTGAGCCATCTTCAGGTCCATCTCCATCTCACTTAGCCTCCCACACCACTCCAACACTCCATCATCTCCCAAAACCTCCATGGCCAATCATCCTGTAGAATTGCACAGAACATCCTGTAGAAGACTTACAGGACTATCCTGTAGAAACCTTTGAGTATCCTGTAGGATCCCCTGCAGACAACCTGTAGGAGGCCACTCACTCGGTTGCTAAGCTTCTGAATGTGAGGAACCTCTGTGGATGGATGCTAAGGATCCCTAGGGACCTCTCCTAGCCCCCCCAACCTGTCCCACGTTTTCCTTCCTTCTCCATCCCATCTGCACAACCAAACCCTGATAAGCACAAAATCACAATCATTCCACCCACTTAATGAAAAAGTACAAAACATGTCTTTTATGATGCAAGTAGTTTAGATCCATGCATTTTCACTTATTAGAGGTAGTAGCAGCATTGGTAGAAGTTTCATTCACATTCTTTGCATTATAGAAGTTAGACTAGTCAAATTAGGGTTTCCTAGGCTTACATGCTTTGATTTGCTTTCAGATCATTTTTGTCAACTAGATTAGTCTCCTTTGAGCTAGCTTTCGTCCATCATTGATAAATCTTCTTCTGTGAGCCTATAGAATTTGGCTTGAGCCCTAGCGGACTTGTGCCAGCTGACCAAGTGACAGCTATGACAAGAGCTAGTACTTGTGCATATAGCACCACCGCTTCCAAGTTTGTACGAACTACCGGGTTAATAAAATTAAGTGACAGGAAGCCCCAGGAGTTGTAGCATTATTGCTACAATACTGGGGCTCACCACATATCTCTAGCATGAGGGAAAAAATCAGCTTGTTGAAATATTTCCTCAATGCCTGGGATCCTATCAATCAGGTAATCCATATTAGGGGCAAATCGATCCCCTTGACAGTGGTGGACATCTATTTTCTGACTGGTTTATCGAGGCACGGTGCCCCTCTCTCATTATCAGGCTCCGCCCGTGAGGGATCTCAGCCGAGTGTGGACGGCAAGATCAACACCCGAGATGTCACTGACCAGCCCTTGCGGACCATTCTGTTTACTTTTGCTAAACTGGCTGGTAGTTCTGCTCATAGCCAACAGATCTTATATGCAGTATGCTTTGGAATGCCTTGAACCGAAGGTGTTCAATTGGTGTGATGTAGTACTTTCTGTGATGAAGGAACAATTGACCAAGGTGAAGAGCGGCAGATCCAAGAACTTTGGTTATGGTTCTATTATGACCGCTTTCGCCTTGGAGAGAATTCCACTGATGCAGCCACAGTACATTTCACTTAGCCTACCTCCACTGGCCGAACCACAGATGCAGAGATGGGTCGATATCATGTCTCGGCATGCTGGTCAGCCCCAGATTTATTTTTTTGAGACCTTCTTCGAGTGGTTTGACTGTTAGGAGATGGTCTATGCCAGGTTCCCATATGCTGGTATGGATTTCCGAGGTGATCCGGATTTGGTGCTGCCTGTTGGGGAGCAGTGGGGTGCCATGGGTAATTTTCTGACCATATCTTCGTTCATTGTTGTTTATAATGTTCTTATATTCTTATTATCAAGACTAATCAAAACTCATGTGCTCATGCAGATGTTGGACCAATTCGACCAGAAGTACGTCGTAGAGACCCAGCGGCCGCTCCAGTAGGAGAAGCTGTTGGGACAGCTATCCTTCATGACCTTGATGTGGCCGAGACTCTTTTGGCACTATAAGACCAGATTGAGGGTCTTACCCTTGGTATCCCAGACGTGAGGACCGATGAGCTGCCTTTACGGTTGCAGCGACATACCACTGGAGTGCCGAGTCGATGGACTAGGCTCTTACGCATGATTGCACAGGCAGTGACTTGTTATCACCAGCATCATTAGGCTAGGGTGCCCCCTATCATTTTTTAGTTTTGGATCATTTGACCAATTTTGTCTTGGTTACAGAATATTATATACAGACTATAAATAGTTATGGAATATATTTTTGATTTTCGGAGCTTTATTTTGGTTCAGTTACATAATCCTACTGCATATATTGATGTGATGCTTCTTTTTATAAATGTCGCAAATGTATATCTAACACATAATTTGCCAATGAGTCTGTTAATGTGTTTAAACTTCTGGAAATATGTTGATAATCGAACTGTCTTTCCAAAATTTTGACCCTTAGGAACATGCGATAGATAGCTGGATTTTGTACAGCATAGATTCTGGTGAGTTGTAGAATGACGAGCTGTGAGTCTAGCTTGACGACAAGTCGGCATATGCCATGTGTGATGGCATCAGAAAGGAGTTCTATCAATGCGTTGTACTCAGTGATATTGTTCGTAGACCGACCAATACACACTCCTCTGAAACTTACTAACTTTCCACTGGGATTGAAAATGGCCCATGTCGCAGAAGATAGGTTATGCGAACTACGACTTACTCCGTCGGCATATCCAACGAATGATTCCAGTAGGTTCGACATCTGCAATGAATGCAAAAGGTGGATTACTTAAACAAATTAAATGCTCTTGGCAAAAACAAAAATGTAACAAAAGCACGAGGATTACTATGTGAAATCAAGCATAGTAACATTTGAGGTACAACCCGTTGCAAGGTTGCGCCAGTGGAATCCCATCATAGTCCATCAACTTGTAGGCTCCTTTTGCTAACGCTCGTTTAACAATATAGGGACCCATCCATAATGATTTGAATTTCCCTGCTCCCAATTTATTGGATTCCTGGTCATAAAGTAAAACCAGGTCACCCTCTGAGAAGACGCAAGGTTTGACATTCTTGTCGAACTGTGCTTTGACTCGCTTCTTATGAGCTTCGTTAGCCGAAGCTGCATCACGAAGGGTTTCATCAAAATGGATTAGTTCCAAGAAACGAGCCTCTTCTTCTAAGGTTTCGGGGAGAAGGTCGACTGCGAATTTGAGGGACGAGATTCACATTGAATCGGTAAGATTTCTTCCAGACCGTACACTAATTGAAAAGGTGTGAATCTAGTTGCATTTCTTACCGGTGTCCGGTATGCCCATAAGGCCAAGTAAAGGATTAGGTGCCAATCCTGTTTGTGGACCCCGATCATCCTTTGCATCATGTGTTTTAGGACTTTGTTGATTCCTTCAACCTATCCGTTAGCTTGCAGATATTATGGAGTAGAGCTGTCGTGGGACAGTCCTAATTTGGCAGCCAACTCAGCCATCATGTGATTGCGGAAATGCGATCCATGATCTGTGACTATGGCCTGTGGAACACCGAATCTGGAGACTACGTGATTGAAAATGAAAAGGGCAGCCGTTTCGCCGCTGTTATTTAATGCAGGCATCGCCTCGGCCTATTTGGTAAAATAGTCCACCGCTACTATTATGTACCCATGCCCCTCGGTCGAGGTGGGGTTACATGTCATGAAATCTATGCCCCATTTGGCGAATGTCCCAACGGCTACTACTAGTTGCAGCGGTGCAGGTGGTCTTCTGGTTTTGCTATCGAAAATTTGGCAAGCATGACAACTTCTCACTACGATTATGCAATCTTTGAACATTGTTGGCCAGAAGTATCCTGCTCGTAAAAAAATTTGCGCCGTAGCATAACCATATTGATGCCCTCCACACGCGCCTGAATGGCAGTCATTCAGGACTTTCTCGGCCTCCTCAAGGGTGAGGCACCTCTGCACAACTGTATCGATACCACGATGGTAAAGAGTATTACCAATGATCACGTAGTCTTTTGCTTGGTATCAAATACGTCGTTGTTCGGAGCGTGAGGTATTAGGCCTATATGTTTGTGTTTGGATATAAACGATTATATCTTCGTACCAAAAATCGCTTGAAGATATTAGAAACAAATTTTCATCCACGATTGCTTCTTCAGATGTGGCATCGTTGGACGACGATGGGAGATCGCATAGTAACTCCGCGAAGACCAGGGCTTTCTTTGATTTGATTTCTTGAATTCCAAATAAAACTCTTGGAGAATTGCTATCCATTTTTAATATTTGCCCCCAAGCAACTGTCACGACAATATATAAGTCATGGGGTTGCAATCTGATAAAATGGTAGTTTTCCTGAAGAGGACGTAGTGACGAAACCTCTGTATCACTTGAACAGCAGCAAGGGCGAGCTTTTCAACGTAGGAGTATTTCATTTCTGTATCATTTAAGTTTCAGCTTAAATAATATATAGGATGTTCAATTCCATTGTCTTCTTGAACTAGAACCATTGTTATGGTCGTATCTGCTGCAGCCAGATACAGGTTAAATTCTTTTTGACAATCAGGAGCATACATTAATGACGCTTGTATTAGAGATTTCTTCAAAGCATCAAAGGAGGCTTGCGCGACCTGGTCCCAAATGAATGGTACATCCTTTTTCCAAAGACGAGTATAACCTTTAGCTAGTTCGGCGTAATTTGGAATGAACCTCCTAAGGAAATTTGCTTTCCCTTGGAGTTTTTGAATTTGAAGCAGGCTTGAAGGTGGAGGAAAATCGATGATTTCCTAAACCTTACAAGGGTTGAGATGAATCCCATCCTTTGAGACAACGAAGCCAAGTAAACCACCAAAACTGACACAAAACACACATTTGTGCGGATTGAGTCTTATCTTGTAGTGTCGGCAACGTAGAAATATTTCTCTCAAATGGCGTGGATGATCGGTCCACTTTTGCGAATGAGCTGAGAGATCATCGAGATAAGTTTGAATGATTTTTTTGATGTCATGGAAAGAATAGTTCATTGCCCCTGCGTTCTTCAAACCAAAGGGTAGCTTGCGATATGCGAATGTGCCCCACGGACAAATGAATGCAATATTTGACTGGTCCTGTGGGTGGATATTTATTTGATTATACCCAGAAAATCCATCCATAAATGAAAATATTTCACATCCGGCGCATTCATCAATTATTTGGTTGATAAAGGGTGTAGGGTAGTTGTCCTTCAGACAAGCTTGATTTACATCCCTGTCATCGACGCACACTCTAATCGTTCCTTGTTTTTTCATCACAGGAACAATATTTGATACCCAATCGGTTAGAGGAACAGCGTAAATGAAACCAGCATGGAGGAGTTTTTCAAATTCCGCCTTGATGGCAATGGCTTTCTTGGGGTGCACCTGCCTTAGCCATTGTCATACCGGTTTGACATCTGGATACATCTTAATTTCATGTTCAACTATGCCCGAGTCGATACCTGGCATTTCATTGTATGACCAAGCAAAGACATCTCTAAACTCGCGAAAGAGAGTGCTATATATTTCCAGTTCGGAAGAAGAACAAGATTTTCCAACATGAATGTTCTCTACAACATCTGTTTTGGTTGAGATATTTATGGCAATAGTCTCTTCGATATTGGATAGGTTTCTCTCGGAATCCACCGTGTTTACAGTATTCGTCAGAAAGTCAAATACTGAAGGATGGTGTAGGTCACCGGAATTATCTTCTTTCCAAGTCAGAAGATGGGAACGATGGTGGAAATCTTCCCATGATGCCCCATCAATCATCATTGATTGAATGATTCCTTCGTCTGTAGATTGCACTAGCGACCAAGGATTTGAAGGGGTGCCATATTCCTTAGACCTATCTATCCAAACGCTTGACGAGCGTTGATGTTGATTTGCCTCCCATGTTGAGAACATTGATTGCTATAATATTTCCAGTGGAGTTAGAGGCAAAACCTGCGAATGATCCATTTTAACATCGTTTTCTGACATCTTTTGAATGGATATTGCAGGTTCCTACATTAGCCATTTCCACCAAATTCGTAGGAGGCGGTAGGGTAAAAGTTCCCGTTAACGTAGGGTCTTTTAGTAGGCCTACTCCGATATTATGAAGCATGCTATGGCTTCCATGGATCATCGAAATGCTTCCCGTAACTTGCGAACTGTTGGGGAGAAAAGTTTGTTGGTTGATGATTGTAATTCCTCCTTGGGAAGGAAATGCAATTTTCCTAAAGTAGGTCGACACAACAACTGCCATGGCATATATCCAGGGTCTTCCCAGTAGGATGTTGTAATCAATATTCCCGTCAATGACTTCAACATCGATTTCTACTGTTTTTCCCCCCAGTTCGACTTGCAAGTTACTTAGTATCCCATACGGGGTGTATGTTCGTCCATCAAATGCTTTTAATGTTGTTGATGATCGTTCCAAAGACGGAGACCCCAGATTTTTCCAGCAACTCATCGACATGATACATGTCAATTCCCCCTCATCAATAATTGTTCTATGAACAGTTTTGTTGAGGGATTTCACTTGAATGAGGAAAGCTAGTTGAGCTGGTAACTGAGGGTCGTATCCTTTATGATTAAAAGATAGATTGGAATCCCTTGGGTCAATCCCACCTATTGCTGATAATAAAGCCTGCTTTTGGGAGGGGCAATTTTGCAGTACTTCA
Source organism: Pinus taeda (assembly GCA_000404065.3). Lineage (NCBI taxonomy): Eukaryota > Viridiplantae > Streptophyta > Pinopsida > Pinales > Pinaceae > Pinus > Pinus taeda. Next base: position 154,221 of record APFE031589058.1, on the reverse strand, counting down.
AGAGTCGACATCACAGATGGCGATTGAGCTAAATCCCCCACTATATTATAGTGTTGTGCTGCTCAGGCACGAGGATTAAACGTCAATTTGTGTATTGCTCCCTTTGGTGGTTTTATTGTTAATTCAGGAATGATGGGTGGCACGACTTCTGTTGAAGTCGTTGTTAAACTACTAGGTTGATCATTATCCTTGTTGGTCAACATCGATGGATTCCCGTAATCTTTACTCCTTGTCATTATAAGAGCATCATTCAGTTGCTTCGAGATTGACAACATTCGCACTTGGGATGGGGAAACATTTTCGCTAGCAACCAGATTTGTTCCTGGGTTTGGAAACAGATCCATCAGTACAACCGAGGTTTTTGAACTTTTGAAGAATTTTCTAAGTTCTTCTTTATATGGACACTCTTTGGTCCAGTGATCCTCGTCACATATACTGCATGGATATTTGGGTTTCGCATTCCCAGAAGGGTTCGCAGAAGATTTCCTAGGAGATGAGTCTCCCTGGTTTTTCTTCTTACCTTGTTTTTTCTTCTTGCCTCCTGGTTGCTTAGTTTCTTTTCCTTTGTTTGTTGACACGGCATTTACTTCCGAGGCTATAAGTTCCTCATTTGCATCTTGATTCGAAATCATGCGGGCCTTTTTCGATGTGGCCTTTGCGGTTTTAGTGCTTGTTGTACCTATCACACCATCGTCGGCATGAGAGTCTTTGTTTGATTTAGGAGGGGGAGGAACAAATAATTCTTGTCTAGGAGCGTCAAGGATTTTATCGTAGAGCGTGCCAAAATGAGTATAGATCAAGTCTAGATATTATGCACGAGCAATAACTTGCTCTTCGGTGACAACTCCCCCTTTGCCACATCTTCTATAATAGCGGGTAACAGTGACTTAATAAACCATTCAGCCAATAGCTAATCAGAAACATATGTTTTTACCATTCTACGATGACGCTACCACTGATGAATATGATCAGATATGTGAGTGGCTGTTGTTTTTTTGAAATTGGTAAGTAGCTCAGTTCCTATTTCGTACCTGATAGGTAACTGAAAATGGGTTGAAAAGGTTGTGGCTAGGGTACTGAAGTTATCAAACGAAGCTCTAGGCAGTTCGATATACCACTTTGCTACCGGACCAGTTAACGTGCGCTGAAAGAGGCGAAGCCAAATCGAATCATCATTGGGAGTGTTTGATGAACACCATAGATGAAAGGTCATCACATGATTTGATGCGTCTTCGCCCGGAATATCCGACAGAAGTTTATGCGGAATCGCTGGCCACCAAAGGGCGTAGGCAATTGGATCGTTCGTTAGTCGACTTAGATCCGGTAACTCTAGAGTTGCCACGAAGGGCAACTATTGATTCAGGCTTGGTTGAACATACCCAGGATAAGACAGAATTATTTGAGCAATCGGTCTTTGCATACCAGCATAATGCATTTGATGTTGGTAGCTTTCGTAAGGTTGATGGGAATAACCATTATGATATGGTTGATACTTTTGCCCATTACTTGCAAAGACTTGTTGCTCATATCCTTGGTAAGCCTGCTGGAATTGAAGTTGTTGGTATTGCACCAGCCATGGTTGTGAAGCCATGGACTATTGTCCAGCACTGACTGTTTGACCAAGATGGGGATTGTTGTTCCCCGTTTGAACCTGTGCCATTCCACTAGTGGGTGACTATGGTTGTGTCAGAGGTACAAGAGATTGTTGTATGGCGACCTACGAAACTTGAGGTTGGCATACAATTGGTGACACTTGTACTTGCGATATTGCCACAATAGCTGGCGTAGTGGTAATGTTTGTCATAGGTGAACTTTGTTGTATTGAGCATACAACTCTTGGTTGTTGAGACAAGACTGGTACCCAACCGCTAGTCGTGATTCCAGCGTAACCCAAATTTTGTTGCAAACTAACGCATGGTTGTCCTTCTGAGGAAGACAATGAAAGGGTATACGGCCCTCCATACGACGGTAATCTAGTACTCAAAGGAATAATTTGCCTTTAAGGACCAATTTTCCAAAATTGAACTTGTGACGGATCAATTTGTTGAGACTCAACGTAAGAGATTCCAGATATAATTCCGGAAGAACAAACGGGGACAGTGCATACTGTCGAAATAGTCCTAGTATGGACTCCATCCAGCGATTGAAAGCTGGTTGGGACAGATGGCACGCCGGCAAACATTGTCGGAATAGCAGAAGGAGCTTCTGTTGTTGCTGTGTCAGGTGACACAGTCCTTGATGTTGACAGTTTTTCAGACATATTAAGTCTATCCAAGAGATTCCTCAGCGATTCTTCAAGAACTTCTGAGGGTGGGTGAATATTCTCTGATGAAGGAGGATATAGGGCGATCCTAGCTCCAAGTTGCATTGGAGTGCTAGATGGAGGATCTTCCACAATCTCTTCTATGGCAATCAATCTAGGAGGAAGAGGCCGACCGTCAGGTCCGTAAAATATTTCTAGTGCCGAAGAAGATGTAAGTTCTGCAGCAGCAGACGGTTGGGGAGTAACACCTTTCGAATCGGCTATAGACGGAGTCGGTTCAGGAATAGAAGTGTTAATCGTCACACTAGAATTAGTCGTAATGTCCTTTTGCTGTTGCGGAATTTCTTCTATAGAGGCAAGGATTCCAGAAATGTTTGGAGTAACCGGAGTCTCTGAGGATGTCAGAGTGCTTGCTCCAATCAACCTAGGGGACTTTGATCCGGTTAGACAAGTTCGCTTTGTCTAGAATGGTTTCGCTTTCGGAATCAACGACAGTTGACTCGTAAGTCTCCGCGAACGACAGGGTTCTGATTGACTTTCTTCCACGATTGTGGATTACTTGATCAACTCAAAATAAAAAGGGAAAAATGTTTTTCTAATTAAATGAATTTTAGACGCTTTGACACAACTTGTTTTTTCAATTTTAAAGAGTCAAGAAAAAATAAAAGATGACTCTAGTCGCCTTCGATTTTTATTGAGCCCGAGTGACAAGTGCTCAAAGGATCTTTTCCTTTAAGGAGTCTGAAAAGGAGCAAAATGGACTTATCTGGAGATCTAGGCAGAGATGATTACCAAACCAATCGCAAAACTGTAGAATACTTTTTACGGTACAGTAGTCAATCTTCCCAAATGTTGTGTTCGGTGCATTGTGATCAATAGGGTGGCAGAAATGGCTTCCTAAGGATAAAGGATGCAGCCTATTGTGGTCTCCCAATATATACGCGACGGTACGTGGGAGCACAAGTCCGTACTGGCACTTGCCGTCTCAGAGTGGAGGAATCACCCAACCAACACTGAAAGCAACAGTTACCAGGCTTTATGACACCAGAATACGTCTCTAGCCTAGACCTCTAGATGGTGTGCGTTAAGTTCCAAAGCGTTGTTAGATTCATTGAATTTATTTTAAGTTGATCTTGCTTAACAGTTTTCCTTTCAGGTTCACCACGTGATGTATGTATAATTCCTAGAATGGAGTCTAAGATGATAAACAAACGTTCTATCTTCTTTCAGCAATGAAAATCCTAGCTACTAAAGGGAAGAAAGTCAAGAATCTTTTCTTCACAGAGCACAGAGCACACGGTAAATGCATAGTCCTAAATCAAGCCAAGCAATCAAAATGCAAATGCACATGCATGTATTTGTTTTGAACTCTCTTAATGTGTGAATGACGCTAAGAAAGCTATGTGCAAAATTGAATTACTTTTAAAGCGACAGTACTCAACAAAATTCTTTTTCAAAACGAAGTGAAAGCAAGAGAGACACTTTGCGATTTTGAAATGGAAATTGCTTTTCAGCACTTTAAAACTAATAATTCAAATCTTATGCAACAGTAACCGTATAATCAACTATCCAGAACAATGGAATTGCTTTCCAAAACTGAAAACGACAGCTACGACACTTTCAGATCTAGAGACGACAGTTCGACTATGCTACTTTTTGCAAAAGAGAACTAAAAATGATGCACAATACATAAAAACATTTATAGTTCTTTGCACTAAGGAGGCAGAATAATGCAAGAGAAGGGGTTTTTCACAGAAGTACACTAACTACAGACAACAAAACTCTTGAATAAGACTGAAAACAGTGAGAAAAATCCACAGTTGGAGGGTAAAGTTAATCCTCCCTGACCATCGTACCTGTTACACAGTGAACGCAGTATGCAGCGCACCTACTGCACTCGGGAAGTGCGATGCATACAGGCTGCCTTGAAGGTAGGGTGCGATGGTAGCAGTGCGATACTTTGAACGAGATTTCACTCATAGTTTGCAATCTAGTTCAAGTGTTTAGGCTGAATAAGTAAAGATCAGTGTATGTAAAACACAGGGGTGATCTAAGAGGTTACTAGAGCCACCACTTAGGGAAATTAGATCGCTTGCAGATCTATTGTTTAATTCATAAATAAAACACGAAGATAGACTGAAGCAGCATTGATCTACTTTGCATTTGTATGACAAATGCAGTTCGAAGGCTAGTTGGCTTGACTTCAGGCTCTGTCTGTATGTTTATAAAAGAAACGAGGATAGATAAGCTAACAAGTAATCTAGTCGCTCCCCAGTGGAGTCACCATTTTGTTATCCGGGAATAGTGTCCACTCGGATGCTGCTATTCCCACTAAGATGGGTGGCTATATTAGAAACAAACAATCAAAGTCTACTATTGCTTCCTTTTATGAAAATAGACGAGAGGAGAACCAAGAGGACCAACCTGAGTCTTGCGTTTGATTTCCTCTCCTTCTTGATAGAGTTTCACCGCTTCTTTTTTGTCTGCCCAGCTAAAAGGACCTGTGGAATCACAGAAACATACTATTATGCAAGAAACAAGGATCTAACTTCATAAATAATACAGGATCAGATGTGTATTAACCATATACACGCATATATAAACATGTACACAAGAATATGGAAGGAAACAAGAATAGCTTTATTCAAATTAAAAGTAGCAAGAGGATTACAACCATGTGCTCTGACCCAGCATCATCCTCCAGCTAGGAATCCCTTCTTCACCTCAAGCAAAGCTAGATCACCCAACATTATGAATGTACACTAGAATACCAACAGCACTTCTCTATAAGATACAAAATTCCAGCCCCTGGATCTCTCTGATGAGGGATCCATATATAGATGATTATAGAGAGGTGAGTCATCTTGTGGGATCTTGATTAGTGTCCTCTCTCTGATAATTCCTGCTTCCACTTGGAGAATCATGATCTCTTACTCATCCCTGGTCGAAAATGGAGAGGCAAGTGTCAAAGGGGAAACTTCTAAAAGATTCCATGATCTTCCACCTCGCATTTTTCTCCCTGCCATTTGTCCATTCTTGACCATCGCACCCTACAGAGGAGAAAATCAGTATGCATCACACCCTGTACATTGGGAAGGTGACATGCATCGCACCCTCTACATTGAGCTTTCAGTATGGTCCAATTTTGACAATTTATGAGCAGTTTTCAGTGGAGAACTTCTGGGAGATGATGTAGTCAGTTGACCTTGTTCCTTTAGGCAGTGAAGCAACACTTTTAGGGACATAGGAGACCTCAGTTTATGGACATTTATGATTGGGTTTGAAGTGCCCAAAAATGTCTATAACACATATACAAGTAAAACATGTTGAAATCCATACATAATTATTGTCATAAAATGTGCATATAACCAACATAATAGGAACAAAAATACAATAAACATGACAACCATCAAATCCATAAGTACATTAGTACCTTTACACATGGAAATCAAGGGAAAGGATTTCTCATTAATGAATGCAATGAACCAACCAGATATTGGACTACCACATTCCACCAAATCGTAGAATGGCTGAGCCAAATCTCTCTTCATCCATTCACCCTCGTGCCACATTCCAAGCATGAATGTGGGATCTCATAGAACACATCAATAAAAAGTCGTCTAGGGATTTTAGAGATCATCCACCTCATGGTAAGACATCACAAAAACCATCATCAGATTGGTCTCCATCCATGCCTTTCATGGCTTCCAGAGCATTTTTCCAACAAAGGCTTCTAGAACTAGTAACTCAACCCACAACTTATATAGGGCTTCCAGAGCGTTTTCCAACTAAGGCTTCCAAGACTATTAGCTCAACCCACCCAGGGCTTCTAGAGCATTTATCCAACTAGGGCTTCCAAGACTAGTAACTCAACCCAAGTTGTTACAAGGATTCCAAAGTGTGTGTTCAACTAGGGCTTCTAGGACTAATAACTCAACCCAAGCTAAGGAAACATGAGAACCAACCAAAATAAAACAATGAAAGTAAACCCACAATCACCATCTCTATCCAGGAAATGGCAAGGCTAAACAATCCACTGTTGATCTAGGCAATCCTCCATGCCAATGACAGATCACAACCAAGAAACCACATGCATATTCCATGCATGCCAAAACTAGTGAAGAAATCATACATGCAACTCGGTACCTGCAAGAAAATATGATGTAGCTGCTAATGTCAATGCCTTCTTGCACTTCTTTCTTTTCCTTTGCTTTCTTTCTCCAAGAATCCAAGTATGCCACACCCTCCAAGAGTGCTCCATGGAAACTCTAAGTATCCAAGAATATAAGAGAGAGAGAGAGAATAATGAGAAAGCTCCAACACTAAACTGACAAAAGGTTACCAACTGATCCTCAGAAGCCTTTTTATGAATGAGGCCTCTTTTTTCTTCATTTTCCATTATTTTCCTTCATTTTCCTCCTCACATGAAACTTGTGACCTTTCACCTCCTTTTTTCTCCTAATTTCCTTATTTTCATAAATAAATGTGCCAAAATGCATTCTAATTCCTTTTTCAATTTCCTTAGTCATAAACAACCAAATGAACACCCCCTAGGATGTCTTGCCCAACATTCATCTTGGAAAAAGTTTCCCATTGACCGTGGTTATTGTTTTTAACTTTATTACATGGAATTTTCACCAGGGTTGTTACACTATCCTCACCAACATGGGATTCAACATCAAACAATTATGCCATACAATCCTCAACAAAATGGTGTAGCTGGCAGAATGAACAAAAATATCTTAAATATGGTATATTTAATGATGTTTTTAAAAAATGCAAAGTTGATGTTCTAGGGTGATGCAGTTCTGTGTGTAGAACTCCTCAGAAACATAACAAATATGTTGGAAAGGGACTCAGAAATAAGGTGGAACATTGAGTCTAGGAAATCATTTGATCAATTTAAACAAGCATTGAAAAAAGCACCAATCCTAATCAGTCCAGATTTCACTAAGGATTTTATAATATTTTCATTTGCATCTAAACATACTATTGTGGCGATCCTTTTACAAAAAAACGATGAGGGATTTGAACATCCCATTTCTTTCTTCAGCAAGGCTTTAAGGGATGTTGCATTAAAATATAACATAATTGAAAAACAAGTCTTTGCATTAATAAAAGAAATCAAAGATTTCAGGGCCCGTATCCTCCATTCTCACATAATTGCTTATGTACTAAATGTTGTGGTTAGGGATATTTTAACCAAAAATGGACCACATGGTAAAAGAGGCAATTGGATTTCCATCATTCTTGAGTATGACATGGAAATCAAGTCCACCGAGCTTATCAAAGGACAAGGGTTAGCCAAATTGATGGTTGAGTCTAACTTTAACGCATTGGATATTAATTTGTAGTTGCATTAGATGATCAAGAGGAGTAGGCAACTCCACAATTAGATTAGGCTTTTATGACCTCACCCTAGTACGTAGACCTCATTTTTTGTTTTATTCAATTTAAATACTCCTCCTAGTTTAACTAAGACAAAGGCTAGATTTCTAAAATTGAAAGTAGTCAAATTTTGCATCATAGATAATGTTTTATATTGTAAATATGCTGGTGGTATTTTACTAAAGTGTCTATTGAAAGATAATGTAGAAAGAAGAATGTAGGAATTCCATCAAGGTGATTGTGGTGGACATCTGTACTGAAAAATCACTGCTAACAAGATCCTTAGAGTTGGTTTCCACTGGCCTATCCTTTTCCCTAATGTTCATAAGAAGGTAACCCCTTGCCACAAATGTCAAATATTTGAGGGGAAAAGAAAGCTATTGCCTATGCCTTTGAAACCCATATCTGTTGAAGTCCTTTCCAACAATGGGGATTAGATTTCATTGGATAAATCCATCCACCATCCTCTACCCAACACAAATGGATCCTCACAGCTACCGATTACTTCACCAAATGGATTGAGGGATCTCTCTGCAAAATTTAGCTATGTTTGATGTAAAATTTAGGCTAGTTATTATTGTACTAATTTTTTTTATTGGATTGTTTGGTTGATTAAATTTCTATAGTTCCATTGGGCTATGGAGTCTAAAGATTAACTGGATCTGCATCAAACTTTGAAGGAGTTTCACAAGGCAAGCTAGGTTGTACTAGTTGGATCTTTCATAATTTTAAATGGATTATGAAACAAAAGAAGTGTGAGATTCAGTAGAAACTAAGGAGCAATGAAGAATTCCTTAATTTGACTTCAGCAAAAAACATATAAATTACTAACAACCAGAATAGGGTATTTTGTATAACATATCCTATTCATCAAAGTTTTTGTTATGTAATTAAGCCTTTCAGTAATGATAGAGAAAATAAACAATGATTAAACACATGAACAGAAGAAAAACATCACCAATTCGTACACCACATGAATCCTGTGAAGAATGTCCTTGTATTATTGATGCTTCCAACAAATTTGAAAATTTACAATTCGCAAAGGAAATTATATTCAACAATCAACCCTTAATACTTCAAACACTGAAGTATTTATAAAAATAATTACAAAATTGTTGTTTCGACCAACAGTGTATTATTAGCATTATCATAAACAATAAAAACGATCTTTTGCAGAATCATAGGCAAGGTGGAGAGCTGCATGAAGAGGTGGTTCTGTTTTGGAGGATTCGGTTGATGAATTAGCCTATAACTATGTTGCGCTTACTGATATTCTTACTGTGTTCGAGTTGCCTTTAATACAATAAGTCACATAGTTCCTCCCACCTTTTTTCATCTAGAATGGTTAACTTAATTACCCTTCGGGAAATCTCATTGTTACACAACATTTTGTCACTATCCCTGTAATCCCCATCCATGATCCTGGAGGACCTCTACAGTGTACCCGACATGCTTTCCCATCATGAAGATACTCCTAGTGTGTCCCTCTTCATGAGCAGAATAATTCCCCTTTGCATCATTTCCCAAGAATCTTCCTTCTATCCCAGTTTACAAGACCGGCGCTACTAACCCGTTTTCTCCTCGTGCCGATTTACAGAGGTTAAAACTAGCCCTCGCATCGTTCAAAGCGATTAATCCCTTTTCCATTCACGTTGATCCTCTTTTGGAAGGTTTTTAAATAAGGATCCAAAGCTTTCATGCCTAGAAGCTTCGTAACGGAAGTCTGGTAGATGGTTGGGCTGGATAGAGCCGAGGAAGTCAATTTGGGCTCCTTTCCCCTATTAAGATGGAACAACTTCAAGAGATAAGACCTTCGCAGAGATCTCAAGTTTGATGAGCAAAAGGCCATGCGAGTTTCTCTTGAGAGGGAGCTCCAACTACAGGTTGTGTAGAAACTTTTGGTTCCTAAGGATGAGGAGCCTTAGACTAATGCGAAGCAGCTGCATGCAGAGGTTCCAGGAGTGGAGGCATCCACTCAAGCAAAGTCTTCTAGAGAGGGATGGAAGTGCACAAAGAGAAGCTGACATATTGTTGTCGGATGCGAGAGAGAATGTGGGAGAACCACCTTATCAATGCAAATAGAGGAGGTCACCTGATAGGTATACTGGATGCATGGCCCTTGTTGGGGAATGTGTTGAGAGTGAGCCATCTTCCTTTGAGGAAGCAATCCAGCAGCCAATTTTGGTTGATGTTATGATGGAGGAGTATGACTCCATAATTCGGAACAGTGTTTGGGATGTGGTTCCAAGATCGGAGAACAAGTCAGTTGTGAGTTATCTTTGGCTTTACAAGGTAAAGAAAGTTGTTGATGGTAGTTTGGAGAAACATAAGGCAAGATTTATTGGTCGTGATTTTCCACAGGTTGAGGGGATTGACTATGATGAGACTTTTTCTCCTGTAGCAAGGTACTCATCTATCAGATTGGCACTATCAGCACAGATGGGTTGGAAGATCCATCAGATGGATGTGAAGACTGCATTCCTCAATGGCAAGATTGAGGAAGAGTTGTACATAGAGCAGCCAGAAGGTTTTGAGACCTTCGATCATGAGTCACATGTGTGCCGACTCAAGAGATATTTGTACGGGTTGAAGCAAGCACCTTGTGCTTGGTACACTAGGATCAACAACTACTTCACCGAGTTGGGCTTCACAAAGAGTGAAGCGGATGCAAACATGTACCACGCCTTGTAGAAGGTAAGCAGTTGATCATTGTTCTTTATGTTGATGAGCTTATATTCACAGGTGATGATCAGTTGATCATATCTTGCAAGGAGGAACTTGCAATAGAATTCAAGATGAAAAACGCAGGTCTCATGCACTACTTCCTTGGCATGGAAGTGTGGCAGAAGGATGGGGAGTTGTTTGTGTTTCAAGGAAAGTATGCCAATGAGACACTTAGGAGATTCCACATGGAGAAGTGCAAGACCATGCAGACTCTTCTAGCAGGTAACTGGAGGAAAGAGGATGCTACTTCAAGAGAAGTAGTAGAAGCCATTGTGTATCGGCAACTTTTGCGTTCACTGATGTACTTAGTGAACACACAATCAGATTTGTGTTATGCGGTGAACCAGATGAGTCAAGCTATGGTTCAGCCTACCAAGATGTTTTGGAAGGCAGCTAAGGATGTTTTGAGATACCTCAAAGGCACATCTTAGTATGGATTATGGTACAAACGAACAGAGGGAGTGAAGCTACAGGGCTTCACAGATGCAGATTGGGCAGGGAGTCCATCAGATCGGAAGAGAACATCATGAGGAATATTCAACCTTGGGTCAACTACAGTTTATTAGTACATCCGGAAATAGAGGTCAGTTGCACTCAGCTCAGTAGAGGCTGAATACATGGCTGCAAGTTAGGCAGTATGTGAGGCCATTTGGATGGGAAAAATTCTAATTGGTTTGTTTGATCAGAGGATGGATCCAACTGTGATCCATTATGATAATCAGAGTTGCATCAAACTCTCTAGGAATCCAGTATTTCATGACAGGTCCAAGCACATCGAAATTCAGTATCATCATCTTAGAGACTATGTGGCGAGGAGGATCGTGATGTTGCAATATATTTCAACCGAGGAGCAAGATGTTGACATTTTGACTAAGGCATTGTCAAAGTGTAAATTCGAGTTCCATAGAGATAGGATCGGGGTGGAAAATAATCCCTTTCTTGTTGAGAGGGATTGTTAAAATGTGGCAAAAAGAATATTCCAATTTTAATTTGTCCTTGAATTAAAAATGAGAATTAAAATTAGAATTTAGTCTCACCAGATGTTTGAAAAATAAATCATTAATTCATATTGGATAAATTAGTTGGAGAAATTCAAACATGAAGTCTTTTTTAAGTCATGCAACATTTATCCCTTTGATTGAGGAAGTTATCCCTTAATTAAGGAGATAAGGATGAGTTGTATTTGAATTGTAATTAGTTAGCTCAGTTAACTGAGTTAAGTCCAGTTATATTAGTTCCAAATAGTTGGAGGAACTAATTGTGAGTTCAGTCAGTTAATGCATGCATGCATGAAACTTGTGTACTCCAAATAACTAAATATTCTCTCATAAATAACTCATGCATGCCAGTTCAGACAAAGTCCCAGTTGAGATTAAAGGTAGGGATAGTGTACTATCAGTTGGAAGAATTTTCCTATAAGAAAATATCTTGCATGTAGAAGGAATTCATTCCTTGAGATTTGCACAGTTTTACAGTGTGTTGGAGTAGTGTGTGAGATCAATGTCACACAAGGTTATAGCTGGAGCACCTAGGTAAAACAACGCAAGGAAATAGGAGGCTTGGAGAACTTAGGAAAAGGCATATGAGTTGTCTAGTCTGTCTATGAGCAGTGAGGGATTGTACTGCGAGCTAGATAGTTGTGAGAGCTAAAGCTGTGTAATCTTGAGATATTTTCACTTTTATGATAATACAAATAGCAAGGTTTTTAGCTGAGGCTTTCCACAGAGTATTCTTATGTTTTTCATTTGTATTGATTCTTCTTCTCTGTTATATGTGTTATGTTTGATCTTGCTCAAATCTATTAAACTTCCGTAAGGTTGATTGTAGAAGTATATTATGTATTTTTCTTTAGTCTATTGCATAATCAGGTTAATCTACAGTGAGAATTTCTACATGGTATCAGAGAAAAGGTGATCAGAGTTGTGAACAGTATACTGAGGAGGGAAATCCGAAGTTTGAAGTTCTTGATTGTAGGTACAAAATCGAATTATTATCACACCTCAAAGTTCTCCAATGGCATTCAATGGCTTGAGACTCGATTATGCACTAGATGGTAGCTCGAATTACATAGCATGGAAGGATCGCATGGAAGTGGTATTAGAAGACAATGGTTTGAAGGATTTCATTGATCATGAAATCCCCAAGCCAGTTGCATCTAATGCACAAGAATTGGCGGAATGGAAGAAGTGTGTGGCGAAGGTGAGGAGGATTCTCCTAGAGGGAGTTCGAGACCATATTGTCTCGAGTCTCCATGGGAAGGAGACTCTGTTTTCAATGTTGAAGACATTGAAGGACCTATATCAAAATAGTAGTGACTAGAGGAAAATAGTGCTCAAGGAAAAGCTTCGAAAATCAAGTGTGAAAAGTGTGACACTATTTCTACATATCTGAACAAGCTCACCACCTGTAGAGATGAGCTTGGTAGTCTTGAAATAATGACAACCGATGATGATATGGTGAGTCTTTCTCTCCACGTTATTCCTAAGAGCGAGCATAGCTACCATGACTCATTGAATGGAAGAGAGAAACTACTGGATTGGGAATGACTGTAGTCGGATCTGATGCAGGAGGAGATCAAGAGAAGCACCAGAGATGGTTCTTCATCTAAGCATGATGATGAAGAAAATCTAGCCTTAGCAAGTAAGGGAAGGAAAGGAAAAGGGAAGGCTTCCCATTCCAAATCAAGTTCTTCTCATGGTGGGAAGAAGATTGACAAATCTAAAGTGATATGCCTTAATTGTCATGAGGTGGGCCATTATGCAACTAATTTTCCATTAAATAAATCCAAGAAGGGATCCTCCAAAGGATCAGAAGGTGAGGCACTAGCCTCTCAATTCGAATTGGATTTTACCCTCATCACATGTTGTTATAGATCCATTTGGGCACATCAAATCCCAATATTTAGATCAGTGTTTTAGGGCTCATCAAACCCTAAATTTAGTTGTTCATGCCCTAAACAATTCAACCCTTTGAATGCCTCCTTCCCAGACAGTTTTATGACTTGGAGACATCCAGAACTTGCCTCTAAAGGGATCAATGGAGGTAAGCCCCTATAAAGGTGCACTACAGAGCAGTTAATTCCACTGCCAATGTGCTCTGCAGAGCACTTAGGCTTCCTTTCACTTGTGTTGGGTGAGAATGAGTGAAATTCACATAAGGCTTGGTGAATATTCTTATATTTTGGAGTCATCTAGAAGTTTCCCTATCTTATCAACTCCTATGAGCTCAAAAATGGATGAGGAATGAGTTAAAGAGCATCCTATCCTCTCATCCCTTCCTCCATGGAACTAATTCTAAGTATGGAAGGTCATTCAATGTCACCATTAATGACAAAACCGCCTTCATCTTCCTATAAATTGACCACTCATCTAAGTGATCAGGTGCTGGATTATGTTGAATTATAAGGAGATAATGCTGCTATGAGACTTGACTTTGGAGCAAATGATGTGATGCCACACGATTGTCTTGCTTTTGATGTGATGTGGATGGGATCCAAGCTAGAGTAATGACTTTGAATCAGACACTGATGGTTGTAATTCCTTCTTCTATCTAATAAAGTGTTTGAACCTTTTCTGTTTGACTGCTTGTTGACTGATCAATGAATGTTATGTCTCAGAAAATGAGTTTTTATCTCCTGGTCTATCCCAACTTTGATAGGATTGATTAATGTTTCTTCATGTTTTCTTTGTCATTATCAATCAATAGTCAAAGTTAGGATATAATTTATTCATCTTCATTCGAAAGAAAGTGTCGTAAAGTCTTCTCTTCTTTCGAATTTGAATTGTCGTAAAAGTCTTCATTCATATGAAAGATTGATTGATTGTATGTGCATATTTCCTTTTTGTTCATATTCACATTAAGGGAATCGAAAAGAAATACATGCATGTTTCATTGAAAAAGTTTGTGTGTGCTGATAGGAATAGTGTAAGAAAAATGAATTTAGATTTTTCTCTAAGCTCTTTGATCAAAAGAAATCTGATTGCTCTATCCCTAACAAGCTAGGATATTCATTGCTAAATTGAATGGAAAGAATGCTTATCATGATAGTTGTATTCCTAGGAATTTTAGAATACATCACATGGTGAACTTGAAAGGAAAATTCCAAAGCAAGATCAACTTAAAATTAACATTAGTTTACCTAATGGAGTATTGTCATTAATGAGAACATTTAGTGGATCTAGGCTAGAGACATGTTTCGGTGTCGTAAAACAAAGTAGTTGTCACTAAATTGTCTGCAATACATCCCGAGTGTGATACCTCCTTCGATGTACGTGAGTATATCGTAGCTCGTCCATGTACCTTTGGGTATATAGGACAGTGTTACAGTACCTAAAGTATATTGGAATGCTCTCACTGTGTGGTTTTGCATCAGACAACGTTATACAGACTGGGCCTCCATGTACCTTTGGGCATATATGGGAGGACAACTATAGGTTGCTATCCATCCTTAAGTAACTGAGTTGGCCGCCTTGTAAATTGTGATACACCGAACACAACATCTGGGGATATTGCCTGCCCATACTTCTTGGTTCGCCAGGAGGTATTCTGCAGTTCAGAGTTGCTTGGTAAACCTTTTTCCTAGTATACCCCTTTTTTTTAATTTCTTTTTTGATAATAAATTAATCATCAATCATGGAGGAACATCAACCCCTACCCTGTCATTCGTGGAGAACAGCGAGAAAACCGCCTTTGCCTCCCGAAGAGACACCAATTCAAACAAAGTGGTCTCACTTAACTGAGTCTAGTACATAAAGAACTCCTCGTTCTTCATCTGAATTACCTCAATCATCTATTTTGGTAAGTACCATCGTGGTATCAATACAGTTTTATGGAGGTGCCTCATGCATGAGGAGGCTGAGAAAGTATTGAATGATTGTCATTCAGGTGCCTGTGGTGGACACTTATCTGGATATGCGACCACACAAAGAATTCTTCGTGTTGGTTACTTTTGGTCAATTATATTTAAAGATTGTATTATTATTGCTATCAAAATCTGTCATGCATGCTAGATATATGGCTGTAAAAACCAGATTACCACCTGCACCATTGCATCCAGTCGTTGTTGTTGGCCCATTCGTCAAATGGGTCATTGACTTTATGACATGTAACCCCACCTCGGCTGGGGGACATGGGTATATTATAGTCGCCATTGACTGTTTTACCAAATGGGCTGAGGTGATGCCAACATTGAACAACAGTGGTGAAACGACTGCTCTTTTCTTTCTTAACCATGTGGTTGCCCGGTTTGGTGTACCACAAGCCATAGTTACAGATCATGATTCGCATTTTCGCAATCACATGATGGCTGAGTTGACTGCTAAGTTAGGACTATCACATGATAGTTCTACCGTATATTACCCGCAAGTGAATGGACAAGTTGAGGCCATCAACAAGGTCCTAAAGTAGATGTTGCAAAGAAAGATATGGGTTCATAAAAGAAACTGGCACTTAATCCTGTACTCTGCCTTGTGGGCATATCGAACCTTGGTGAGAAATGCAACTGGATTTACACCCTTTTAGTTGGTGTATGGTTTGGAAGAAATATTACCAAATACAATGTGAAATTTTATCGCTCAAACTCGCGATTGACCTGTTACCCGACACTTTTGAACAAGAAGCGTGTTTCTTAGAATTAATCCATCGAGATGAAACCTGTCGTGATGCCATATTGGCTAACAAAGCACATAAGAAGTGTATTAAGGCGCAATATGATAGGAATGCCAATCCTCGTATCTTCTCAAAAGGAGACCTGGTCTTTCTTTACGATCAGGAAGCTAATAAACTTGGAGTAGGGAAATTCGAACCAATGTGGATGGGTCTTATGTTGTCAAGAGTGTTCTGGCAAAAGGAGCCTATGAGTTAGTAGATTGTGATGGGATTCCATTGTCGCAGCCCCGAAATAGGTTGTACCTCAAACATTACTATGCTTGATTAAGTGTAGTAAAACTCATTGTGTATATGCTTTCATTGCATGTGTGTATGTGTGTCTTTTAGCGATTTTTTATCTGTTTAGTAATCCGCTTTGCATTTGTTGCAGATGTCGGAGTCTTCAGAACCTTTTTTTGGTTACACCAATGGTGCTAGTCATAGTACGCAGAATTTGTCTTCTACAGTATCGGCCATTTTCGCTCCAAGTGGCAAGTTAGTGAGTTTTCAAGGGATTTGTATCGGTCGATCGACAAAAAATATTGTTGAGTATAGCGTGTTGATTGAACTACTCTCTGATGCCATTTCACTTGGCATTCATCGAATCATCGTTAGGCTGGACTCGTAACTCGTTGTACTACAACTAACAAACATTTATACTATCCGAAATGCAATAATTTTTCATATGTTCCTTAGAGTTCGTATTTTGGAAAGACGTTTTGAACACATTCAATATCAACATATTTTCAGAAATCTTAACACATTAACTTATTCTCTAGCAAATTATGTGTTAAATAGACATTTGCAACACATGTAAAAGTAATATTTTCAATTAACATCATCAGTTGAATAGGATTGCATATAACCATAAAAAAACTTTGAAAGTAAAATAGATAGGTGTTTTAAAAGTTTTTACAACATTTGTACCCAAGACACATTTGGTCATCTAACCCACATACAAAATATCCTAAGTAGATCTAGTGGTGCTCACGGTAACATGCCACAACCTGTGCTTTCATGCACAAAAGCCTAGCCCAACAATTAGGAACACCAATAGTGTGGCACTGTAGCCTCATAGGTAACTCCCCGATTCGGATATCCGAAGTACCAAGGGTTAATCCCTCTATGTGATCCTGCAACTCGTCCAAATCCAAGTCCTGGAGAACTGCTCTCCCGATGCGCTGGCCCACCTGCAACCTGTTGGCGTATCGTAGGTTGAACAGTGCCCACTTATTGGCATATACATAAGAGTAATTTTAGTTTAGTCTTGGAAACATTAAAAAAAACACAAAAAACATGTAGAAACTTGGAAAATCAAAAAACACTTTGGTCAAACAACTTACTCATAGCACCCCATTATTCTCCAATTGGTAGAATCAAATTTGGATCTCCACGATAATCCATCCATGAGTATGGATTCTTCTCAATAACAACATGTTGTCGCTCAAGCCAGCTGAAAAATCCAGGGGAAAAAATGATTGTTGACTGACCAGCATGTCGAGCCATCAATTCAACCACCTTTATATATGTGAATCTCTAGGACTAGCCACACCCAATGATACATGTTGTGGTTGCATCAATAGGATTTTCTCTAAGGCAAAAGCAATTAAGATCAAATCATAGCAGAAATTCTTTGTCTTACCGCTTTTTACCTTAGGTAGTTGTTCTTTCAGCAGTGAAAGTACAACCTGGCACCAGTTGAAAACCTTTGGCTCTAGACACTCCAGTGCATACTGCATATAAGATCCGTTCACCAGATGTAGTGTCACACTGCCAACAAATTTTACGATTGTGAAGAGGATCGTTCGTAAAGGAAAATCACGTACATCCTTGATATTTATTTTCCCGTCCTTGTTAGGCTGTGTACCTAGCCGACAAAACTGTCTAATGTAATCTCTCACTGATTCACCTCCACGGGAAAATCCAGAAAGTGAGATGGGGGCACCTCGCCTCGACAGTCCGGTAAGAAAGTAAATATCCTCAATAGTAATAGGGACTAGCTTGTCCCTAATGTGAAATGTCTGATTTTTTGAATCCCATGCATGAACAAGGAACTACAATAGTTCTATTTGTTGCGCCATTCCAGACAACTTAAAGTATTTGAGTAACCTGCAATTCCTGAGGGCCTCAACTGTACCCGGGTTGTTTAGGGCAACCATGTCTTGTTCTTCATCCTCTCTTTCTCGCAATGTAATCGACATTCTGATCCGATGAAAGCCTAAAACATAATCATAAGCTAAATTAGGATGCTTTCCATGCAAAAAAAAAGACAAATTTTGGAGCTAACAACTAAAAAAAACATGGGAAAATCACCCAGCGTAGCCCAGGCACAGAGACAATTGTTGCAGAGCATCTAGCCTTCTACTTAGGTGCTCTTCAGTGCAGTTTTCGATGTGAAATCCTGCGGTGATCCCAGGGCCAAAAAATGAAACCTAAGGGGCCCCAAAAAACCCTAAATTTTGCATGAAATGTCAAAATAATGGATTGAAAAGAAAGTAGAGAGGTTTAGTTCCTACTTGGTCTGAACGGCTTGAGAAATGGTCCACAGAATCTTTCGCAATTAGCTGGTGAAGTTTGAGGTAAAAACTAAGCTTAGAGCACAAAACTGGATGGTAAGTTGAAAATGGTAAAAATGATATGGTAAAAACTTGTCTTATGTTTATTTCATGTTAATTAATCGACTAAACATTAGTATTTGCATATTTTTACCTATGAAACAGATATTTTTAATCTATTTGGTGATGTTTTGAGCATGTTTTACAATTGATTTGTAGAATTCAACGTGCTCAATTGTAAGTTGCACTTTTGACCACAAAGCACACTTTTATCTCTTTTTCAAGCTTTGTTAAAAATGAAAAAGGAACCCCCTTGGAGTCCTCTTTAAGCTCTTTTCAGACTCTCTAAACATGAAAATATTGTCGAGCACTTGTC
This sequence comes from Pinus taeda, assembly GCA_000404065.3. Taxonomy (NCBI): domain Eukaryota; kingdom Viridiplantae; phylum Streptophyta; class Pinopsida; order Pinales; family Pinaceae; genus Pinus; species Pinus taeda. The sequence goes on along the minus strand of APFE031589058.1, from coordinate 135,269 downwards.
CTTTCTAGCTCATTAAAGGATTGAAAATGATATCTCTCGTGTATTATTTTACACTTTTTCGGACATGAGAGATTAATTTACGAAAAAGAACTTGTGGAGTTTTCTTTTTGTCCCTTTTCAAACTCTCTAAACATAAAAAGGACCGATTTATTTTTGTCGTTAAACTTGTTAAAAACATCAAATAGTGGCAAACTTGTCCATCTAGACAAGACGGAGTTTCACCTTCGCTAGACTCATTAAAACATCAAATAGCGATGGATTCGCCAAAAGGGTGAAATTATACAACAAGAATATGTTATCCTCCTCATGATTGATAAAAATAAAGCGGTATTGGTCAGCAATGACTGGGGAAAATGAAAAAAGGAAAAACCACTTTATGGTAGCAGGTCGCTCTTAAACATAACACTTTCACTCCATCACCATGACTATCTGGGTTGGGTTATTAGCTTGATGATTATCACACTGTTGGTATATCATACCATCCATTGCTTTGTTTTGGGTCAATGCTACCAATTCACTCTAGTGTCACCGACATGTTCAAGAGAAGTCATCCAGTCAAAATCCATCTTTTGCAATACCATAAACCTTCATTTTCACAACCGCAATTCCTAAACTTTGTGTCATCGGTTAAATTCCATATCTAAAATCACTACACTCATTTCATGTCGTTGATGTGGGATACATCAAGGCCCTCCTACGATGATTCACTTCTTGTCAACATCAACTCATTATCCAAGAAGTTGACTTAGAAATACCCATTTAGTACCTTGAGTCTTGCATGCATCAATGGCAGGTTTCTCACTTTCGGCGATACGCATACATCAATGGCCTTCGATCAAAAGACTTTGTATGGTGTTCGACATCAAATCATCCATTCACACCATGCAAAATGTACTACAGTACCTTGAGGATCATCATCATTATCGGTGATTTCTCTCACATCTATTAATAGCTTACATCATTGGCTAGTAATCATATGGTGTCTTCCCATGTTCGACTTCACATCACATATTCACATGGTTAGATTCATACTTGAGCAAACAGTTGAATGAGATTGAATACCTCAGATCTAGTTTCATCCATCTAGGTTGCGATATCAGGAGTACTAAATCATATGTACGATGGATTTACATTGATAGTCATTCTGATCATGGGTCTATATCTATAGATGACTGTTTATGTACATGTAATGAAAGTTTATAAGCTGAGCGTGGGTATGCCTTCCCTTGGTTATTCATTTAAAATAAAATATCATGATATATGTATTGTAATTGATGCAGGCCACCTTCCACTTCGATACCTCCTCATCACATCGTAAAGCATTTCATTCGACATTGGCATTTTTCCGACTTCATGCTTTAGGGGGCAACTATTACAGATCCATTTCGGCACATCAAATCCCAACATTCAAATCAGTGTTTTAGGGCTCATCAAACCCTAAATTTAGTTGTTTCGTGTCCTAAACAAGTCAAACCTTTGAATGCCTCCTTCTTAGACAGTTTCATGACTTAAAGACATCCAGAACTTGCCTCTAGAGCTACCAACGCAGGTAAGCCCTTATGAAGGTGCGTTGCAGAGCAGTTAAGTCCACTGCTAGGGTGCTTTGCAGAGCACTTAGGCTTCCTTTCACCTGCGCTGGGCGAGAATGAGTGAAATTCACAGAGGGTTTGGGGAATATTCTTATCTTTTGGAGCCATCTAGAAGTTTCCCTGTCTTATCAACTCCTATGAGCACGAAAATGGATGAGGGATGAGTTAAGGAGAATCCTATCCTCTCATCCCTTCCTCCATGGAACTAATTCTAAGTATGGAAGGCCATTCAATGTCACCATTAACGACAAAACCTCCATCTTCCTATAAATTGACCACTCATCTAAGTGATCAAGGGTTGGATTATGTTGAATTGTAAGGAGATAATGTTGCTATGAGACTTGACTTTGGAGCAAATGATGTGATGCCACAATTTTTTCTTGCTTTTGATGTGATGTGGATGGGATCCAAGCTAGAGGAATGACTTTGAATCAAACACTGATGGTTGTAATTCCTTCTTCTATCTAATAAAGTGTTTGAACCTTTTTCCATATGTTGTGTTCTTTCATAATGCTTATATGTATCAATTGCTTTTGATTCCTTTCAATTATATTCAATGGATCGTATGATTTCATCAATTTTCATCTTCTATTGTGTTTACATGGTACTTCTCAAGCAGATTAAGTACAAGAAGGAGTGACAGAATCAATACAAGGGAGATGAGAGGAAAGCAGAACTACAGGTAGGCCTTCTATCCCATCTTCTTATCTGTTGTTTATAGGAAAACACTTTAAATTGTTGTTCTAGGCACAACTACTTGTATAGTGAATTAGTGTTTATCCGTAGATGCTAAATTCTCCAAAACACATGTATGATTTCACCGATGGTGGGTTGTGTTTGGTACCTAGACAGTGGAGCCTCATTCCACATGACTGGCGATAAGAGTTTATTCGGTACCTTGGAGGAGAAAGACCTCAACATGTGCATAGATATGGGTAATGATGGAAAGTATCGTGTTTTAGGTGAAGGCACAATTGTTTTTCAGAGGGAGCATGGAGCTTCTCTCACCCTGGCTAGTGTAAATTATGTGTTGAACTGAAGAAGAACTTGGTATCGGTTGCAATGTTGGAAGACAAAGGCTACGATGTTGTCTTCAGTAAAGGAAAAGCATTCTTGAGACACATAGACACGTGTCATACCAAGAGGATTGGGATTTGAGTAAAGAATATCTACAAGCTGGAGGTAGATGGTTGTGATGCATTGAGTTCGAAAGTAGAATTGGTGCAAAGCCAAGACATTGGCGAGTTATGGCATAGGTGGTTGGGCCACTTGCATCATGGGGCCCTGAAGATAATGTAGCATATTTCTACCGGACTTCCCAAAGGTAAACTTGAGCAAGTGGACACATGCAAAGGTTGTACCTTGGGAAAGTACGCCAAGTCTTCCTTTCATGATCAAGACAGTCGAGCTGAAGCAATCCTGGAGAGAGTTTATACAAATGTGTGTGGACCATTATCAATAGCCTCCACCACAAAACAAAGGTATTATGTGATTTTCATTGATGATTTTTCTCGTAAATGTTGGATCTATTTCATGCAGAAGAAGGATCAAACCTTCTCAAAGTTTTGTGAGTTCAAAGCTTTGGTTGAGAACGAATCAAGGAAGAAGATCAAGGCCTTGAGAAGTAACAATGGTGGAGAGTATTTCTCTCAAGAGTTTAAGGACTTCTGTGCAGTGGAAGGAATTAAATGAGAGTTGACGGAACCTCATAACCCACAGCAGAATGGGGTGGCCAAGAGGAAGAATAGAACGATTGTAGGGGCAGCTCAGGCGATGCTGCATGACCAAGGCCTACCACTTCATTTGTGGGTTGAGGCATGCAACACAGTGGTCTATTTTCATAATAGAAGTCTGCATCACGTTCTTGGGATGAAGACACCAGAGGAATATTTCTCTAGGAAGAGACCAAATGTGGGTCACTTCAGGATCTTTGGCTCATCGGTATATTTCCATGTGACCAAGGATTCCCGAAATAAACTTGAGCTGACAGCTGAGTTGGGAATACTTGTTTGGGTACACGGATACACCCCACAACTATCGGGTGTACTTGCCTTCTAGTCGGAGGAAAGGGATTCACAAAGATCTCAAGTTTAATGAGCAGAAGGCCATGCGAGTTTCCCTTGAGATGGAGCTCCAACTACAGGCTATGGAGGAACTTTTGGTTCCTAAGGAGGAGGAGCCTCATACTGATGCAGAGCAGTCACATGCAGAGGTTCCAAGAGTGGAGGCATCCACTCAAGCAGAATATTCCAGAGAGGGACAAAAGTGCACAAGGGAAGTTGACAGATTGTTGTCAAATGTGAGAAAGAATGTAGGAGAACCATCTTCTCAGCGTAGACAGAGGAGGTCACCTGATAGGTACACTGCATACATGGCCCTTGTTGGGGAATGTGTTGAGACTGATCCATCTTCCTTTGAGGAAGTAGTTCAGTAGCCAATTTGGGTTGATTCTATGGTGGAGGAGTATGACTCCATAGTTCATAACAGTGTTTGGGATGTGGTTCCAAGACTGGAGAACAAGTTAGTTGTGAGTTCCCATTGACTTTACAAGGTAAAGTAAGCCGATGATGATAGTGTGGAGAAACATAAGGCAATATTTGTTTCCTATGGTTTCTCACAGATCGAGGGGATTCACTATGATGAGACTTTCACTCATGTAGCAAGGTACTCATCTATCAGATCGATGTTGGCACTTTCAGCACAGATGGGTTGGAAGATCCATCAGATGGATGTGAAGACTACATTCCTCAATGGCAAGATTGAGGAAGAGGTCTACATAGAGCAACCGGAAGGTTTTGAGACCTTCGATCATGACGCTCATGTGTTTCGACTCAAGAGATCTTTGTACGAGCTGAAGCAGGAACCTCGTGCTTGGTACACCAGGATCGACAACTACTTCACCGAGTTGGGCTTCACAAAGAGTGAAGTGGATGTGAACCTGTACCACATCATGGTAGAAGGTAAGCAGTTGATAATTGTTCTTTATGTTGATGATCTCACATTGATAGGTGATGATTAGTTGATCATGTCTTCTAGCAGGTAACTAGAGGAAGGAGGATGCTACTTCAGGAGAAGTAGTAGAAGCTACTGTGTATCAACAACTTGTGGGTTCAGTGATGTACTTAGTGAACACACAACTAGATTTGTGTTATGCGGTGAACCATTTAGCCTACCAAGATGTTTTGGAAGGCAGCTAGGCCTATTTTGAGATACCTCAGAGGCACATCTCAATATGGATTATGGTACAGATAGACATAGGGAGTGAAGCTACAGGGATTCATAGATGTAGATTGGGTAGGGATTCCATCAGATTGGAAGAGCACATTAGGAGTAATCTTCAACCTTGGGTTTGCTACAATTTCTTGGTACAGCAGGAAACAGAGGTCAGTTGCACTCAGCTCAGCAGAGGTTGAATACATGGTTGCAAATCAAGCAACATGTGAGGCCATTTGGATGCGGAAAATTCTAGTTGGTTTGTTTGATCAGAGGATGGATCCAACTGTGATCTATTGTGATAATCAAAGTTGTATCAAACTCTCTGAGAATCCAGTATTTCATGACAGGTCCAAGAACATCGACATTCGGTATCATCATCTCAAAGATTGTGTGGCAAGGAAGATCATATCTTTGCAATATATTTCGACCGAGGAGCAAGACGCTGACATTTTGACTAAGGCATTGTCAAAGTGTAAATTTGAGTTCCATAGAGACAGGATCAGGGTGGTAGATAATCCCTTTCTTGTTGAGAGGGAGTGTTGAAATGTGGAAACAATAATATTCCAATTTTAATTTGTCCTTGAATTAAAATTGAGAAATAAAATTTGAATTTAGTCTCACCAGTTGTTTGAAAAATAATTAATTAATTCATCTTGGATTAATTAGTTGGAGAAATTAAAACATGAAGTCTTTATGAAGTCATGCAACAACTATCCCTTTGATTGACCAAGTTACCCCTTAATTAAGGAGATAAGGATGAGTTGTATTTGAGTTGTAATTAGTTAGCTTAGTTAACTAAGTTAAGTCTAGTTAAATTACTTCCAAACAATTGGAGGAACTAATTGTGAATTCAGTCAGTGAATGCATGCATGCATGAAACTAGTGTACTCCAGATAATTGAATATTCTCTCATAAATAACTCATGCATGTCAGTTCAAAAAAAGACCTAGTTGAGATTAAAGGCAGGGACAGTGTACTATCAGCTACAAGAATTTTCCTATAAGAGAATCTCTTGCATGCATAATTAATTCATTCCTTGAGATTTGTGCATTTTTACAGTGTGTTGGAGCAGTGTGTGAGATCGGTGTCACACAAGGTTACAACTGGAGCACTGAGGGAAAACAACGCAAGGAAATAGGAGGCTTGGAGGACAGAGGAAAAGGCATATGATTTGTCTAGTCTATCTATGAGCAGTGAGGGATTATACTGAGAGCTGGATAGTTGTGAGAGCTAAAGCTTTGTGTAATCCTCAGATATTTCCACTTGTATGATAATACAGATAGTGGGGTTTTTAGCTGAGGTTTTCCCTAGAGTATTATTCTATGTTTCATGTGTATTGATTCTTCTTCTCTGTTATCTGTGTTCTATTTGATCTTGCTCAAATCGATTAAGCTTCTTCAAGTTTGATTGTAGAAGTAGATTAAGTATTTTGCTTTAGTCTATTGCATAATCAGGTTAATCTATGGTGAGAATTTCTAATTTCCATTTTGATTTCTGTCTCTCGGGTTGTTTTGATTGTGTTCTCCCTGGAGAAAACTCTTTTAGTCTGGTTTGTATGATTGGTTGATTTTCATTTTCTTCGCTTGGTTTCTTGAGTTCATGGATGATGTATAACCCTAGGGCATCTAGGTCGTCACCCATTCACTTGTTTGCATGCTTAGAATCTCAAGTCGATAGTCAAATTTTCTCCTTGCATTTCATTTGATTAGTCCTTTTGTTGCTTTGATTTCCATTTAACAAATTTGAAAGGTTTCGTTTAGTGTTTGAGCATCTCTTTTCGGGAATAAATCACATTGCCCATCTTGTTTTTGGTTCAGTCTTTGCTTCAGTAGTTTTGAAAGGAATTCTCTTTTGTGCTTTGTGTTTGCTTGTGATTGATTGTATTTGGAATATTTCATTGAAGTGTTTGTGAAAGATTCATTCCATAATTTCATTGAAATATACATAATTCTAGTTTGTTGAATCAATATGTTACATTAGTTAGTATCATTGAAGGCTATAGTTGTATCGTCACTTGCATTGGAAAAGAAATGAATTATCTTTACTAGTGAAAGGGCTACTTGAAGTTCATTTGATAGGAAAGTTAGGAATTGGAAATATCTTTTTCATCATTTTGTTTTCAAAAGGAGAAATAGTGAAAAAGTCATTTTGCTTTCAATTTATTATTTTGTTGCATTGGAGTGTGTTTTCTACTCTCATTAGTGTAGACAATTCATCGAATTGAAAGGGTCTTGTCTCATTTAGATGCATATAGGTGTTTTTGAGTCACATCAATAAGGCCTGAAAACGAAGACATAATTTTAAGATAAACTCTAAAATGTACTCAATTAACCTAAGGCGCATTTGAAATCTAATGATCACATTTTAGAAGGTCTAGGCTAGAGATGTGTTCCGATGTCTTAAAACCTAGCAGTTGTCGTTCGCTTCAGCACTAGAAAGTGCTAGTACGACTTTTTCTCCTTGTATGGTCGAGTATATAAAGGGAGACCCCACTAGGTGGAAATCCTTTATCCATAGGAAGTTGAGTCTGCTTATAAACATGATACACCAAATAGAGCATTCAGGGTGATAGTCTGCTTGTACTTCTCGGTTCGTTGGGAGGTATTCTGCAGTTCACGCTTACCTGGTAATCCTTTTTACCTAGATCATCTTGAGTAGTCATTTTGATATTTTTGACTCCCTAAATATAAAATATTACCCGAGCGCTTGTCCTTTCAATCTCGTTTCAAATCAAAAGTGATAGAGTCACCTTTGCTTCTTTCTCGACTCTTAAAACATGAAAGCACACCAATTTGTTTTTGCGTCTTAAAAAATTGTTACCCACAATCTATAACATCCCTATTAGTATTTTTTAGACCATATCATGAGTATACCTTTAAATACATTTTAAACCCTTGAAATCAGTCTCTCTTTTGGTTATTTGAGACAAAATCATCATGGTTGAACCAACTGGTTTGCCTAGTTCCTCTTCCTCTCCTCTGTCTGAAAAATTGTCTGAGGAGCCTTTTACTGAATTGCCACAGTCACTTGAGGACCAAGGTGTTGAGCTTGGAATTGTTCTGAGTATTTAACCTTTGTCATCTCATCCTCCCCCTTCAGATACTAGGTCATTTTCTGACATTGGCCTAGAATCTCTGGATAATCCTATCCAGACTCCCGAGAGATCGCCAGCTTCTAAAGGTTAGCTTGGACTGAATGTTTATCCTCTGAATCCTTTGTTCGATCCTATTTTTATATCACCATAGCGTTTTTACAGTTTGTACAATTAGCTGAGTATTCCTTTGAAATTATCCCCTCGAACATCTTTGGTAGTTCGTCATCGTCTATTTTCACCCACTGAATCAGAAAGCGAAATCCCAGTCTCCTCTCCGGGTCACTTGGATGTTTCCACTCCATGCACAGTTGAGGAGTAAGAATATCCTTTCCCTCCTGAGGGTTTCCCTTACACGGGAAGCATTCCAACCAGTGTTCATCTTAAGTTACCGCATAATTACTTGACTTTAGCTCAATTGGTTTCGGGCATGCCTAATGCCTCATCATTGTATCATAACCCTATTTGGGCGTCTGGCGTTATGCCTACCACATGTTCGTTCATTCAAAATCTGACCTCCCAACAGACATGATTTCTGTAGTTACTTCAGTCCTGGTGTAACCCACTATTCCCAATCCTCTTGTTTCATCGGTCCAAGTGACCCATCTGGTTCAACCATCGATCTCGAGTCATGTCGTTGTCAGTTCTTTGATCCCTCTAGTAAGTGGACAAGTTATCCCACTGCCTCGGGGGAAGAGTCCGAATGTTTCTATTATGTCTAGCACAACCAATGTGAGTGGCTCACAACCTCACATGGTTGGGATGAACCAACCCTCTTCAGGTGCCATTTCACATCCTACTGGTTCTGCTGGATCGAGTAATGTCTAGTACAAAAAACCCAATGTTGGTCCGTTTGGGTCAAGTCATGTCCAGTACCAATAGCACAATGTTGGTTCGTCTGGGTCAAGTCACGTCCAATACCAGTAGCCCAATATGGCTCAAGGTCAGTACCAACCTCCTTATGTTCCATATGGTTCACAAGCGATGGATAATCTATCATACATCCCTCAGCCTAGACCTTATGTCTAGCCTAGACCTTATGTCCAACCTGGTCCTTCCGCCGTGCCCCGTGGGTATGGTCACATACAGTTCAAGAACTTTCAAGCTGTCATTCCGAGAACTATTCAAATACCTTTGCAGCCGCAAGGGAAATCTTTTTTTCAGCAAGGGCCATCCATGCAGCAACAAGGGACATCCATGCAACAACATAGCTAGATGATGTTGCAATAAGGACAATTGCAACAACCGTAGGTGAAATCCTCGCAATAGTTGCAGCAAACCATGCAGCCGCAAATGCAGTATGCCCACAACCCTCCCATCTTGTGCCTTCGCAAGGTCAACCTCTGCAGCCCCAGGGACATCCTTTACATCTCCAAGGTCAACCCTTGCAAAAAAAAGGTCAACTCAGGTAGCAATAACCCTTACAAGGCCAAGGCTAAGGTAGAGTCTTATAGAAGTAGGTGCAAAATTCTTATGTCCAAGGGAAACAAGTTCAGCCTCCTTTTGTCCAAGGACAGCAAGTCCAAAATCCTTATGTCCAAGGAAAACAAGTGCAGAATCCTTACATCCAAAGGAAACAGGTCCAAAACTTGTTCGTCCAGGGGCAACAGGTCCGAAACCCTTATGCTCAGGGACATTAGGTGAAAAATCCATATGTCCAAGGCCAGTAGGCTCAACAACCTTTTAATTCATATGTTACTTATCAACAACCTCTAGCTAGATAGTTTCAAGACTTTCAAGGTCAAAATCCTCCCTACAAGCAAGGTAACCTACAATGGGGGAAAATCAAATGCCTTATGGACAAAATCCTCCACTTTGGGGACAAAATCCTTACTAGAAGGGATGGGCCCCTATATTTGGCCCCCCTTATCAACCTCAAATGCCTTTCAATACTCAATTTCCATTCTTGGCTATGCTAGAATTGCTAGATGTGTCTAGACTCACGAATGACATGATTATTCATTCACCATACTAGCCTCCAATTTCATCCAAGATTCTGAGTGATTGTCCAAAGTTTGAAGGAAAAGCGAAAGAGGATCCTCAAGCCCATGTTATGACAAATCACCTCTGGTGCTCCTCAAATTCTTACATCCATGAATCCATTCGTCTTTACCTTTTTCAATGAACTCTTACAAGGGTTGTAGCCAAATGGTATATCGAACTACCTCAGAATACCTATCATGACTTTAACACTCTTTTCATGGCCTTTCTCACACATTTCCAGCTGTTGGTTTGCTATGAAACTAGCATCCATCTGTTATCGTCGCTCGAGCAAGACACTGTGACTCACATCTCTGATCACATCCATGAATGGAGACGTAGGCACCATCTGATTAAGTTTGAAATTGTTGATCAGTTGTTGACAGAGTGGTTCACCAAATCATTCGTCAACAAGACTATTGAGGACATTGTTATGGGTGGATGAGTCACTGAGGAACAAGACATTGTGCATGCCCAGTATCTAGACCTTGTCAATTCACAATATGACACGTTATATGATGTGTTACCCAATGTGCTAAGACCATCATCTGATCCAATGACATCTGTCTCTGGCTACCCCTCCTATTGATGGATTAATTGTTTTAGTGACTCAAAACCCTGCAAAATCTTCTTCCAAACAAAAGTCAGTCTCCAACATTTCTCCCAATGATTCTTCTCGCAATGTATCCAGCCCTGGTAAAACCTCATAAGTTCACGCTGTCTATTCTACCTTAGTGAATAAATCCTTTAAAGGTAAGAAGAAAGGAAAAGGCAAGGGTAAGTCAATGCCCCAAAATAGGGTCATCCTAAGTCATCTGCTAGTGATGCTTCCCAACGGAAACCCAAAGTATCCATGCCTCATCTGTGAGGAGGATCACTATACTAAGGATTCTCCCATATGATCTGAAGTTAGTCGTTTTCTCAAAGGGACCCCAGCTGTCCTGAAAGAGCCCTTTCTATCCCAGTAGACTCAAATGGTACACCAGCCTCAGTCATCTGCTTCCTTGGGTTCACAACTGTTCATGATGAGTACCCCGATCAACGTGGCTACCAAGTCAAAATATTATCAAATTCCTTCCCCGTCAGCAGGGAAAGAGAAAGAAGGTACCCCTTCTTCTTTTTCCTCGTCTAGTTCTGGTCCTCTCCATATAGAGCGACCTAATTCTGATTCTGCCATTCGACCACCTTCTCGAGGTGTGCTTCGAAAGTCCTCATACAATCCCAACGCTCGAGCCGCTCAACATTACAACGTTTTTGAATATTTGGCTCAAACGCTATCAGCTATGTCTACTCTCAAGGTCCTTCAAAGTTTTCCTTCTCAGAGGAAATCATTACTATCAGCTACTAGGGGTATTGATCCAGCTGAATCTAATCTCATATGTTCTAACATAGAAAACCATGTTTCGCATTTACCTCATCAAATTTCCTTTGTCATTCAGGTAATCATAAATGAGAAAACCATTCATAGGATTGTCATCGATGAAGGTGCTTCTACCTGCATCATGTCTATCACTTGTTGGAAGGAAATTCGTTCTTCTACTCTGAACCAATACTCTAACACTCTGCAAGCTTTTGACAGGTGCAATTCATGACCATTCGGTATCCTTCCCAACCTTTTCATTACATTAGAGGGCAAGATGGTACATGTCGAAGTAGAGATCGTTGACTCTAATCCTAACTACAATATTCTACTCGGACGAAGCTGGACCCATGCCATGCATGTTGTAGCCTCCTCCCTTTTCCACATAATTCATTTTCCCCATCAAGGGAAGATAATCACAGTTGACCAACTATCCTTCTTTGCCTCTTCCTCCTTGGATGGCAATGTTTTGTATATCAAGCACACTGGTGCTCCTTATGAGAGTGTGGGTGCAATACTTTTGAAAGATCTTGCATTGATGGGCATATTTCCACTCCCACCTACTCATGTTGCCTTTGTCAACATGATTTAGATCAATTCTAATCCTTGGTTCATTCCTTCGCTGGATCTTATTGATACATGGGGAAAGGTTATGCCGTTAAGTCCCGCCGAAATTGATTATGTGGAAATTATTTTGGCTTCACCTTTAGTATCCTCTGATCATCATGTTTCAAGAACATCTCTCGACGTGCATTCTCACTCCCTGTGGCTTGGTTCTAACATGGTGGCTATGTCTATGTGTCCTGAGAATTTCTCTTCTCCACTACCTATTGACATGTCAGTTTCTCTTTATATTGTCAAGATATTTCAAATGAGGGAACCTTTATCTCTTCATGGGTTCAAGATTTTTTTATCCCTCCCTGAGTTTTTACCGATTTCCCATTATTGCAATGGGGTTTTCATCTTGTGACTCGTAACCCTCCCTCGCACAGGGGGCATGGGGGCACAACCTTATATGAGTTCTACTCTATTATTTGGCCGAGTCGATGCTTACTCGTCATGACAACGGAAAAACTCTGGTTTTCATCGGTGTTGATTGATTTCTCGAATATGAGCATGGATTCTCTCAAAAATTACTATGCTTAGGTCATCTTACATGGTTACTTTTGTACAATAGTGTGTTATTCATCTTTGTACAATGTGGTTTGGTGTGTTATTTTGGAAGCAACTTTCCTACTTATTATGTTTTTGCCTGCTTTGCAAATGTCAGTCTCTTCTCACATCAGTTTCGCTAATGGTGCTTACCGTAGTACCCAAAATCTATCATCCATGACATGGGCCATTTATGACCCCCATGGTGGGTTGATTGGTCTTCAAAGTATATGTCTAGGTCAAACAACTAAAAACATCGTTGATCATTGAGCGATTATCGAATTGTTGTCAGAATCTATTGTTCTTGGGATCCGAGAATTGGTTGTCAACCTTTATTCACAACTTGTTGTTCCTCAACTTAATGGGCAATATTCTGTCAGAAACCCTCAGATATTGAGAACGTATCTACGTATTCATATACTAGAACAAAATTTTGATTACATTACATATCATCATATTCCTAGACACATGAATACATTAACAGATGCATTAGCTAATTATGTGCTAGATAGACATTTGTGAAACATGTAAAAAATCAAAAATCAAAAAAAAAATTGTACCATAGTAAGCAAGGAAGTACAATGTATATATGTGTGTGTGTGTGTGTGTGTGACGATAATGTTTGTCATACATCAAAACCTCAAAAAATAATGTGTGTTCAAAATACATCAATGCATCACAAGCCTTATACATTTGTGGCTCGCAGGCCTAAAAAATGTGGAATGCTAGACCTATGCACTAAACAGCATGATGCTCATGATAGCATGTAACTGCTCGGAATATGTGAGTCAGCAATCGGCGGATCATATCTGACACCCTCATTGTATGCCTCTGGTATTGGCGTGGGACATCACCCATTCAGACATACTCTAAGATCCCATGGGTTAAACCCTAGAGATTTTGTGCAGTCTCCTCCTCGTTGTCACTTCTCTCCTGATAAGGAGTGACATCGAACTACCGAGCAATGCGCTTGGCAATCAAGGACATCCCAGTAGGGCATTCTGGTCCAAAATTTGCATTCATAAAATCGAAATGTCATGAACACATACATCTCAAAAACAATAAAAAAACATCAAAAATTAAAAATTGTTTGTCTTTTACCTCCATCATCATAATCCTCCCCCTCTATGAGCGGCATATCCGGATCTCCATGGAAGTTGGTACCATTGTAAGGCCAATCCTCCACTACGATCAGTTGTCGTCATAGCCATGAGAAAAAGGTTGGCTTATAGGACATCTTTTGGACCCCAGTAATCCAGGGCATCAACTCACTCCAACCAACCATCTGTGGGTCTCGTAGCATCGGTGGTTCCACCTCAGCTAACTGATAGTGGAACAATGAAACTCACTTCAGGAAGAAGGTCACTAGCATAGGCTCATATCAAAATTGTTTCAGGTTTCCCACCTTAGCTTTTGATCGTTGGCACTCCATGTTGACTTTCATAGCTTATGCCCAGATGAAGATAGTGGGCATTGTGCAGTCGATAGCAAACTGAAACTTCAACTTGTTGGTCTCATGCGGGGCTTGGGACCTAGCCACTTTGTTGATGGTCAATAATAACACTCTCAACACAAGATCCCGAACTGTCATAATCTCGATGTTGCCACTTTTTTATTTGAGAGCTTTTGGACAATGTTTAAGCAAGTAGCATGGTCACACTTGCCCCAGTTGGCCCCAACCCATACAGATTGACTGCCTCCCCTCTCCGAGACAATCCTGTGATGAAATAAATGTTTGGAGTTTCCAACTCTAGATCTTGGTCACCAATGATGAAAATTTCTCGATTCACGTCCCAACGACTGATTAGATACCGCAGCAATATGTGTTGAGCCCGTAGACCTGGTGTAATGAAGAATTTGAGGAGCCCACAGTTTCTCAAAGCATCCAAGCAATTTGGGTTAGCCATTCTTGAGTGTCATTATCCTCATGCTCGCATTCCTTCCAATCTACCATTTTTTATGATTTTTCTCTTTAAAAACCATATAATCAAGTCAATAATCATCTTTGGCCCGAAAATTTTGGATTCAAATAGTTAAATTGAGAAAAAACATGAAAATTCTTTGTTCATAGTGCTAGCACAACTGTTTTAAAAACAGTGGTGCTGACGATGCGGTTGGCAGTCTTAGCAACCTCCAATCGGCGCGATTCCATGCCCGAAAATCGCATCGACCGAGGTCAATTTTTTTTTGCCAAAACCTCCCCATGAAATCAAAAAATGGATAAAAACAGGCGAAATAAGTATCAAAATGGAGCTTAAGGTCTTGGCTCTTAGCTAAGACTGATGGCTCAGCAAATGACCTCCCGGATCTCCCGCAATATGCTCTGAAACAATTAGGGCACAAGTGGGTAAAAATCTCTTCACATAGGTAAAATGGTAAATGGTAAAAAATAATTACTTTTACCTCATTTTATTCATTTTTCATGAAATATTAGCGTTTTTGAGTATTTTTTACCTATTTTTCCTCATAATTGGATAATACATTTACCTTTTTGTGCAGCAACAGGTGATGATTGTTGATGATGGTACTAGAGTCGCGTTTCAGCTCTTTTCTCGACTCGTAAAACTCAAATGAAAGGATTGTCGAGTATTTTTCCCTTTTTGACTTGTAAATGAGAATAAAATGGGGGGTCTGCTTTCAAGCTCTTTTCCTACTCTTTAAACACGAAAAGGTTGCCGAGCTCTTGTCATTTTGAACTCGTTAAAGGATGCGAAACATTGTTCACCCAGTATACGTTTGCCCCTTTTTGGGGCTGGAATGCACTATTTACGAAAAAGGGACTCCTTGAAGAAAATGGTCAAGCGGTCTTCTCAGGTATTTTTTTCTACCTTTTTGGGCTCGAGAGACACAAATGCATGAAAAGAGACCATGTGGAGTTTTCTTTTCCATGTAATTTTGAAACTCTATAAACATGAAAAAGATATCGAGTTACCACTTTGTTGGACTCATTAAAACATTAAAATGACATGGGATCCATCACCATGACGAATGTGAGCTTCTCCTTCCTAGGGCTCATTAAACTTACTAGGTCGGATTCGTCCAAAGGATGAACTTACAGTGTAAGCATATGTTATCCCCGTCAAGCTTGTGATAAAAAATAATTGGGGTACCTACCAGAAATGGTGTGGGAAAATTTGGAAATTCTATCAATCGTGTCAGCAGCTCACTCTTGAACATGACACTTTCTACTTTGTGACGGGTTGGGATATCCTCCTTTTCATTTGACCTTCCTCGGTTGGGCCACTCATTTTTGCCTTCTATTTTATCTCTGCCACATCGTCATGACCACCAATCGTATGGATCCAACAACTGCCAAACTCCATAATCGTGTCGCTGATATGTTCAAGAGTCAGTCCTTCAGTAATTACACTTGCTCCTGATTCTCTGTATCATCTGAAATCATTTGCATCCCTTTGTCTCGTGTTGATGATATGGGATACATCATGGCCCTCCATCGACATGATCGCTTCCTGTCGACTTCATCTCATTATCTAGGAAGCTGGTCGAGAGACTCCCTTCAAGTACCTTAGAGCTTGCATGCCCTAATGGCAAGTTCTTCACACTCGATGACAAGTTCACATCATTGCCTTTCAATCGGGTGATTTCATGAGTGTTGGACATCGGTTCCTTTATTCACATTTTGTGAACTCTGCTACCAGTACCTTGAGAGTCATTGTCATTATTGGTGGTTTCTCTTGCGCTTGTTAATGATTCACATCATTGACTGGTAATCAAGTGACTTCCTAGCATGTTCAACTTCAACACATCCATTCACATGTTAGGATTTGTACTTTGATCGGGTAGTTTGGAGCACAAGACCCTGAGCTAAGATTACACAGGTCTAGGTTGCGAGGCAATGTGACATGGTCATGGTTATATACATGTCTCTTTTAGATGGATGACTACGACCATACCATGAGTTGTTATATGTGATCCTTCTCATTGTTGGATGGCTGCGACCATACCTTGGTTTCTTTATGATCCTTTCTACTAGATGGTTGTGCCCATGCCTTGGATCCATTTACATGATCATTCTCTAGATGGTTGCGTCCATACCATGATTAATGTATCATTATTCAGAGTTTTTAGTGAGGAATATGTATCTATGCTTTCTTGTAGGTTTTTTGATGATGGACTTTGGTTCCCCACTTCCACTTGTAAATCATTTCACCTCTCACTCTAGTTCAACCTTCGCGCTTTAGGGGGCATCTATTACACAACATTTTGTCACTATCCCTATACTCCCCATCCACGATCCTGGAGGACCTCTACAGTGTACCCAACATGCTTTCCCATCATGAAGAAACTCCCAATATGTCCCTCTTCATGAGCAAAATAATTCCCCTTTGCATCATTTCCCAAGAATCTTCCTTCTATCCCAGTTTACAAGACCGACGCTACTGACCAGTTTTCTCCTCGCGCCAATTTACAGAGGTTTAAACTAGCCCTCAAACCATTCAGAGTGACTTAACCCTTTTCTAGTTGCGTTGATCCTCTTTTGGAAGGTTTTTTAAATAAGGAGCCAAAGCTTCCATGTCTAGAAGCTTCGTAATGGAAGTTTGGTAGATGGTTGGGTTGGATAGAGCCAAGGAAGTCAGTTTGGGCTCCATTTCCCTATTAGGATGGAACAACATCAAGAGATAAGACCTTTTCCCATGATGAAAGGAACCATCTCCCATCCATCTAAGCTACATAAATTTCTCTTTTTCCCAAGCAAAAGCTAGTTGGAGTTTTGGAGCAAGTTTGACTAATCAACAAGTCATCTATAGCTTGTAGCTTTCTAGTGTATGTTTGAGGGAGAATAGTGTGATTTTGCTTTGGTTTGATACTAGAGGGAAAGAGGCCTTAAAACTTCTATTTTACTTCTATTGTTGGGGCTATCCATGAAGTGCTAGCAGAAGTGTGGGAACCGGATATGTTGGAGGAGACCAGCAACATCAAGGCACCAGTTGTAATCTCTTTATGATTTTTATAAATGCAACTATTGATTGATTTCCTACATGAAATTTAATTTTAATTCTTTATGGCTTAATGTTCCTTGACCTATTAAGTAGGCTTAATACAATATTGTATGCTATCATGTTTGTTGTTGTTGTTGTTTTCTTGTTTAAGGTATTCGAAGGAAGGAAACAGAGGATAGTTGGAGTGAGGAAGTAGGATCATCACCAAGTGGAATAGCGTTCTAAGATGTTGGCCCTCTGCATTGATTCTAGCTTAAGGAAATTTTCCATAGATTGTTCGTTTGTGGCTAGACCCGCTCTCTTGGGCTAGAGGAATTGTTTGTGTCCGCACTAAGAATTTACCTGCACCACACTCATCAACCTCAATATACTTTGACAATGTTGGATTTACTGTGAAGACATGTTTTACCTCATTCTGGATGAAGAAATCATTTCCCATTGTCTCTAAGAATGCTCTAGCTGTCATACTACTTTTTATACCACTGAATTTAACATTGCTTGTGACCATTTCCTTCATTTTTAAAACATAATCTTCTTGAGTAATCAGTTTGTCATTAATCACATATATGTTAGGAAACCCTTTCTAGATTAATGATTCAATCCTATTGAAGAACATGTTCACTCCTAGCTCTAGTGTTTCACATTTCTCCTCCAACTGATCAATGAGATTTCTTTTAGTCAAAACCTTCTTGACTTCCAAGATGGTGGCAGTCCTATCACTAATTCCTAACTCTTCAAGTTGATACTTATTCTTTGAATTAGGAATTTTATGATATTGGAGGCTTCTGTAGGCATGTCTCCCAGATTTTCCCTTACTTGAACAATGGTTTTAGTGGCCTTTTGTATAAGTTCTTTTTGTTCAAACATGATTTGGATACATGGCCAAATCTCATTCATGGAGTCCAGAATACCCATCGAAGTGGTTTCCTTGGCTTGGGCCAAGGTTTGACCAATTTATGTATGCTTCATCACTTGTAGTTTGAGTTGAAGAAGTTGTTGCAGTTGTTGTTCCTGTAGTTGGGATTTGAGTGATGGGTATAGCATCCAGGGGTACTATGGCTACCCTTTGACTCTATTCTTTCTCTTTGATAATTTTCTCCATTTCTCCCTCCATCTGTCTGATCTGAATATTTTTCTCTATGATTAGCTTCATCATGTCAGCCTTTTGTGTCTCATTTTATGTAATATCTTTAGTCAAGGAATCCTTTGTGGCTGCCAGTTTCAGCTGCTTTCTCAATGATGCAATGTCAAGATTTTTCTTCTTGATGATCTCCTCTGCAACATTTATATCTTTAGGATCATATCCTATCTTGACTACCAAATATTCCAAAGATTTGATCCTATTTTCCTTTGTTAAAGAAGACACCTTTTCCATTTTCAACTGGGACTGAATGTTTTCATATGAAACCTGCAGCTTAGACAATGACATGGTAGTATTAGTTAAGTTAGAAGAAATTATCTCACTAGTCTGTTTATGCATCTCCATTTGATCAATGGGATGGATATCTTTAGTGCTAAATTCAAATGAGGTGCTCTTGTAATCTGCTAGTGTCTTTGGATGTGGAATTTGGACCTCAGGAAAGGCCATCTGCATCTTTCCTTGTCCTGTATCAAAAACTGATAGTAGTCTGCTATGTGAACTGGAAGTCTGCTTCCAAAACTTATTATCGGTGTTGTTCTTAAGGATTTCATTCTTAAGTTTGATCTCTCGGTACCTATCAAAAGCACTATTTTCCTTTTCTCCTTGGTCATCTTAGGAAGATAGCTCTGTTTCTTTTTTACCATGTGATATTGAAGGTCTAGTAGGAGATGTAACAAACTTGCTGCTTGAAGGTGGTGATTCTCCAATTATGATGGTAGCATGATCTTCTATCTCATTTTCTACATTTGTCCTAGGATTCATATTTGCTCTTTTCCTGTAACCGATTCTGAACTCCTTGGCCTCACTATCTGTTGTTGATGATGGTCCCTCCTCTCTCTGTGTTTTACTTGTTTTGTCTTGATGAGTGGGAGTCTGTAAATTTGAAGTAGAAAACAATTGTTATTCAACTTCCTGCAATGTATTCTCTGCCCATTCTGACTTATTCACATATTTATCTATCTCATGCCTTAAGGTATGGATATATAGAGTAGTTTTGTTTTCTACTGTCATCTTGGAAATGATACCCCAAGGGTCATAAGACCATGTGAAACTCAGGTTGAATTTCATCTCTTTAAGGATATTATATGTTTCTTCTCCTATTGACTTGGTATTGCATATGAAAGGGCCCACCTCTATCTTTATTTGAAACTGGGACTTCTTCTTTGCCACCACAAAGTGAATATCATCTGAATTTAGCATTTTTCTAATATATTCAAGGGCAAAAATCTTCATGGGGAGGTATTTTGGCAGCATGTATGGTGCTAACTCACATCCATAAACTATGATTTCTATATAGTTTTGGTATAAATACCAATCTTTAGTCCTGGCCTAATCTATCAAATGCAGAATCCTTTTGATGTCTTCATTGATTCTGGGTTGTACTGAGCTGTTTAGGATGTTGATAGCTGGGTGAACAAGCTCTTCAATGAACTATTTACAAGAGAATTCGTGTTTCTCTTTCATGACTAATGAAGTCCAAAATATCACTAGTTGTTGGTTTCCCTCTTCATCTAGCTTCTGCATGGAAAATATGAACCTGTCTACTTGATAATATAGAAACTTATAAACTAAAATTGAAGTGTAATTAAACACTTGTTCTGTTGAAAAATTAAGAAACTTCTCATGAATGTTATCAGCTAAGAATTGACTAAAATTAAACAAAATAGATGGTTTCCTATCTACGGAAAAGATGGAAAGGGAGCCTAGAATGGGCTCATTTACCCGCTGATCAGAATAATAACCCAAAATGTATGAAATTATGGATATAATTTGCTTAGCTTAATCAGGGAAGATTGAGGAAGGGTATGGAGGATTCTTCTTTGGCAATTGGGCATTTTCTGGTTGGAAGATCTCAAAAATCTTGGCTTTCTTGGCAAAATCAAGCTTGTGATAGAGTTCGGTGAAGGATTCTAAGGAAAATGGGTTATTGTTTTCCACGGGGGATGCTAGCATCATTTGGTTTATGGATTGGGCAGTTATTGAAAAAAGGATCTCACCAGATGGAGTCATGGTGGCTCTTTGGTTGGGAACATAATAGGCTTGGCATTTCCTGGTGAATTTAGGGGCATGGAAGGTTAGAGGGAAAATATGGTCAGGAAGATTGGACTCCCAGTCCAATTTCATCTGTTTTGTTGACATGTTTGTCCTCCAACCAATAGTAAATCTCTAAAATTCACAGTCGCACTGTGTCTCACTGATTCTACAATCCCTATCAGCTAATGGAATATGATTTAAGTCCATGGATGGAGGGTAGTGGATTAACAGGGCTCTCCTAGATCTTGATTTTTGGAGGCATGTTTAGATCAGTGAATGATAACAGTGGTTGAAGTAAAAGCTTACTAGGGATAAATTTAAGGTTACGAGATGTCAGGGGAAAGAAACAAAATGTCGACAAGTTTATGTGCTTCAATAATTTTTCGAACCTGGTTGCTTTTCAGAGAAACCTGGGAATTAAGGAGAATAAGCCAGTGAAAGGGAGAAAGAGGATGGTTCAAGGATTTTTAAGGAAGAAAGGAAATTTCTATTGGAGGTTGGCGTGGGACCGTTGAAGTCGAACGGTTACCTGGGAAGGAAAATTGAATGCTCAATGGTAATTTTTCCAGGAAATCTTTCAATTGGGCAACAGCTATGAAACGTGGCGCGACAGGAGTGGCAGGGGTGTCAGGTAGGGACACGGTAAAGCGTTAAGGGGAAGACGGTTTTTGGAGGGGTAAGAAGGCAATAAGTGGTATCCGTGGGGGGGGATGCGAAATGAGGAGAAGACGCCACATAAGGATGGGGCCTAGCAGGGAATATTTCCTTTTCAGACCCCCTCGGTAAAGTTAGGATGGAGAGGGGAGCCAAACATAACTGAGGGTTGTCAATCCAAAAGGTAGGAAGATCCTGATGCTTTGAGTGCAACCACTTTTAACCATAAACGCCAACACCAAGTTTTGTCCATATGCGCCATTGATGTTTTGGCTTTTGAAACTTTGGATAATGTTTGGGATATGAAACATGTCAAAACACTTTATCCCCCCATCGTGCCTTTCTTTATAATGTCATTGAGACTTAGGGTAAAGGACACATAAATACATTTATAAACCCAACTATTTATGTCTACTCTTGAACTAAGCTAACATTTTTATTTTTCTAAAGGGGTGCATTTAAACTAGAAAACCCATATTTATTTTCTTTTATGGAAAATCAAAAACTACTAAATCCTATCGCTTATTTCTCCTATTGATTCATATTAAACAGTTCAACCAATGTCATTTTCTACCGAACTACTGAATTACCAAGATTAAATTGTTTGGCAAATCTTTATTCTCTAGTCTAGTTTACAGTAATTCAAAATATGTTTAACCATGATTATATTGTATGATTAAACAAATAACTAGTCATTGTGACATTTTAAACAAGCTGCACAGAACCTTTATTTATCAATCATAAGAGAACTATCTATCAGTAGCGACATTTAGATTTGAAAGTGATTTGCAACAGTTTAAGTATTATTTTTTTTGTTTTTCTTTCTTTTGATAGGGTTCTAGCTTTTATTATTTTTCAATATTTTTTTGTTTATAACCCTCTTTTCATTTTTATTCTATTTTTCTTTTTTAGAAATCATTTGCAGATTGACAATTATTTACAATGCGGAATTTCTGAAATAGAATACTCAGTCACCTTGAGATCCTATAAATTATAGGACCCTAACACCACTTATTAATCCTTCCCTTTATTTAAACAATTAACTTTGATCCTTTAATTTATTTAAACGTCGTATTTTTAACTATAATTTTAATTTTTTATTATTAATGTGTAATTTGTTATAATATATCGATTAAAGTTTTTTTTTTCCTTTGCAACAACTCTAGGCGGGCCCACCCGAAAGGGCTTCATTTCTAGTTGGCCTAGCTATTGGGGCTTGACCCTGATGGACCCAAGAAGAAATGAACTTGCACCTCATGATGGAAGGTCAATGACTTGACGAGGGGCTTCAATCAATTGGGCTACTAATTAGGACTATTGGTTAAAAACTAATTATGAGTAAAAACAATAAATCAATTGGTCATCGTTGCAATGTTATGTACCATGAGATTTGATGTTTAAATATTTTTTACTAACTTGTTTCGGCCTAATGATATATTTAGGCACCTAAAGGTTTAAACAATATAAATTATCAAAAGGGAATTGTCATGAGTACCCATTTTTTTTAAGTAGTAAAAAATCATCCGATTTTGAAAAATGTTAATTCATAATACACCTTTTTTAGTTGAACATATTTTTAACACTAAATTTTCTTTGTATCAAATATGAACATTTTTAAAAGAAGGTTAGTGATTTTCACATTTTGAAAAGTGTTGATGCAGCATCAACCATTTTTTATTAGAAGGCTTATTTTTAACACTTTAAATTTTCTTATGTGTGTATGCACACTTTTTTTTTAAATGTTAATTATTTAACCATTTTTCAAGTTGTCTTATTCATCTTCTTGTTTTTCATCCTAAGATGTTTGTTTTTTAAATGTTAATTTTTTAACCATTTTTCAAGTTGTCTTATTCATCTTCTTGTTTTTCATCCTAAGATGTTTGTTTTTTAAAGGTTTTCCAAATATGTTATTTTTGTTTTTCTTTACAATTTTTTTATGATGAAATTTTTTAATTATTTTTGCAAAATTTTAAAA
>APFE031589058.1:35366-92997 GCA_000404065.3 Pinus taeda | reverse complement strand
CCAATAATTATAATCTACCTATTAACCGTTTTTATTTTTTTGAGATATTTATTTAAATTTTAACAAAGATTTGTAAAATTGTCAAGTTTAAACCATATTTATATAAATTTTAACAAAAGTTTTGTAAAATTTAAATATACACAAATAATACGTAAAATTAAAATTTATTCATAAATTTAAAAACATTAAACCACAGAAATAAGACATTTAAAATTTTACGATCTTAACCAACATTATCACCCCCATTGAAAAAATAAAATACATCAAAAAAGTATTCATTCGTTGATTATCTAACTTTTGAGCGGCATTAAAAGCATTTCAGTTTAATTGCTTTGGGAATGCGTTCTGTAAAATATTATAATATGGGTAGTGGTACTATATGCAGTAAGACAGTAGGCGATAACGTAATGGCGTAGCATTTGAAATTTTGGTCAGGTGTCAGACTGATAAGCTGCAAACTGGAGTGGAACATAATATTCTGTCCATATCTCATAAAATAAAATAAAAAATATAATTTTATGATACATAAAGTGAAACCAATCTAATAATACTATGCTCTCGTCCGCGCACATACCCCCTTACACTAAGAACTAAGAATTCTGGGAAAGCAAAGTTTCACAATCCTGCCAGTAAAGATAGATGTATGCAAACAACTTGCACTGGAGGCTGCATTAACTTTACTTCCTGCCTGCCCCCAGGTTTACAGAAATTTAAATGTGTTGAATTCATTGGGGTACCGAATTCAATTGGAAGTAATTCAATGCAATCCCGATTCTTCGGGCAGGCCGATTTCATTTTAATTGGGAATGCAGCTAAACATTCGCATCATAAAATAAAATAAATGGTTGCTGCGTTAATTCTTCCTAATAGCAATAGCAAAATACAGTAAGAAATGAGTCCAGTGAGATCATCCATTTCAATAGCACGACGCAGAAAAATAGTCCAGGGAGTTCATCCATTTCAATAGCACGACGCAAACTATTACAGACGAATCATTATAATCCAAAAAAAATACAAACAGAGACGAAACGGGAACGACACGACACAGATCTTCATAATAATAATAATAATAATTCCTTGATCCTTCTTGACATGGTAATAATCAAAAATTTGGAAAAAGTACAGAAGAAGTTTGCACAAAGTTACATGTAAGATAATGAGGCCAAGCAGCTACACATCGAGAAAACGCAGGGCCATAAACGAGAATGCGACATCGTTTAAACCCTGCTCATCATCATTCATGTGCAAACCTCGTCTGTACCCTACGGCATAAACAAAAAGCAAGCTGTAAAATAAATAAATATATATCGGAGAGGTCGCTGTAGACACAGCTCTGCAGTTTACAGAACAGAAATCTACAGCATTGCAAACCTAATGCTTCATTCCCCTTTTGCTCTCTACCCAGAAACAGAGAGAGCCTTCATGGCCACGCCTCTAAATCTTTATCTCACATTGCTACTTCCCGAAACGCTTCGGGCAGCCGGCCTCTTCCGCCTCAGCCACGTCTCTGCATGTCTCCATTGAATCAAGGTGCCTTGCTTCCAAGCAAGCTGTTGCTGCTGTTTAGTCGTAATGGCGAACTCCCACCCAAATATAGAGGGCGAAGAGGAAGAGGAAGAGGGAGAGGGAGGAGAAGAGCGATTCATTTTTCCTGTTGTTGCTTCCTGTTCACATGACATTAAATTGCAGTTTCCATAAGTTGAGCAGGAAATTTAAAGGTCAACCCACCTGCGATTTGAAGTGAAGATGAGAATAGGAAGATGACACACACCTTGCTTCAGATGCAGATAAACAGGCTCGAGCAGCAGAGTTGAGTCAGTATTTCCTCAATGCCGAAACCTGCGAGCCCAAATGAGAGAGCATCTTCATTCTTTTCCTTTCACCGAGTGAGCCCTCAACAACAGTAGAGATGAGATGAGATAAACACACACAGAGCAAATAAAATATTAAATAAACAAATTCATCGGGAATGAAGCAAAGGAAAGAAATGTGCGGGATCTTCGTACTAGCAGCCCTCCTATCCCTCCCCTAATCTAAGTGAACCCAAGTAGAAGCTTGGTGTATATGTATAACTAATTAAAAGGGGACAGGGATATGCAATGATACCTTGGGCAATGACAGAGAATGGCCACAGTCCTTGCAAACGGAACTGACGCCAACAAGAACCTGGCAGCGGGCAGGGGCAGGGGCAGAGGTTGCAAGAGACCATTCAATTAAACCCACTCATTGAAATAGATATATATATATATATATTATAGGCAGGGCACGACTACGACTACTCTTCTTCTTTTCCGACTTCCCAATCCAAAAGACGGAAAGAAAGGAGAGGCGCTTTGGTCAGTGCCGTGCAAATTAGGGGAATCCGCCGCAGAGTTTTGGCGTCTCGCGTGCGCCGTCCACCAGCCTGCCAGTGGTCCCTACTATTCCGCTTCACACGGACACCTACTGCTCCCACAGTATTCACACTGGTCAAGGCCACCCAAACGGAAATAGGCGCACCTGGGATTATTTATAAAAAAGAAATTACAGTCAAAGTCAAAGTAACATTTTCTTTAGGGTTTTGTCCCATTTTAATACCAATCATATCTCCACCAAGAATCAATCAAACTTCCCTACCACTCCGTTCTTCTTGAACCCTAACAATCCGTTAACCCCGGGGGGCACCAGTCCAGTCCGTTCTTCTTGAACCCTAACAATCCGCTAACCCCGGGGGCACATGGAATTGATTACAGCTCCCGCGCTGCTAAAATGGAAATTAGCAGCGCAATTAAGACAAGAAAATAGGGCGGCTAATAAGTGTATGTCTGTCTGTCTGTGTGTGTGTGAACAACAAAGATGCATGTGAAGCCCCCCCCCGTCTGAGCGTGCCGCTAGGTGCACGGCAATCCAGAAACCTGCTGAGCTCTCCCTCGCCTCACGTAATGTGTATCGTATTATAATAATAATGAAAATAGAAATGGAACGGAGGCGAGATCGGAGTACAAGGAAACAAAATCTCTGGCGCTGCCTCGGGGCAGGCAACGTGGTGTACTGTGCGCAAGTAAGAAGCAATGGCATCCAATACAGTGAACGTGGAAAGAAGTAAGTTGCCTCGGCAGGCGAGCCAGAGAATAGTAGGAAACAGCTATAGCAATGCACATGGGGTACAACCAGGCACCCTGCGCCACCTAAGGCTATGGACTATGGACTATGGACTATGGGTGGTGTTCTAATTTCTTTCCTCCCCTCCAAAGGCCACGTCTATTATTATTCAGAACGGTAGGTGGTTTAAAGTCCAGTTAGTCCAACTAAATGTGGCCCCCACTCCTCCCCGAAATGTCATGGCAGCAGCAGTCAGTAGCAAGGACCGACCAAACCAAACCAAACCAGACAAGACATTTTTCTCGGTTCTCTAATTGATTCCCAAGTTTTAACCACCCAAAAAGTTTCAACTCACTACTTCTAATACCTTACAGATTTCCCACCGCATAACAATCTCTTTCTCATCGCATAATAATGCCATCTCTTTCTTATTTCCTCTTCCCACCCATTAATTTATTATGGTGTAGTTTCCCCACATTCTTTTGGCATGACCGTTTCATGAAAATATTTTTCTTTTAATTGAAATTTGAAAATATAATTGGGATAAAAGCAGTATTTTATCATTATATTAAACTTTTAATATAAAAATAAATTAAATAACATTTTTTAATAAAATAAAATAAATTACCATGTCCAAAGTGTGACTTCAATAATGAGGAACAATCAATTAAAAAAAAATTGGTTTCTCTCCATGCCGTGGAGGTTGTCATCAATAATAAGGAACGAGTGATTAAAAACAGATAATAATAAATGTGGATGCCCACACAACTTACCAATTTAATTTAATATTTATATGGATAGCCATAGAAAAAATATATATGCAATGAGCTACGAAAAGAGTATGAAGAAAATATTATAATAAAAAACTTGGTTTCTCTCCATGCCTAGAAGGAACAAGTGACTAAAAACGGATAATAATAAATGTGGATGCCCACAACTTACCAATTTAATTTAACATTTATATGGATAGCCATAGAAAAAATATATAGGCAATGAGCTATGAAAAGAATATGAAGAAAATATTATAATATAGAAAAAATATATAGGCAATGAGATATGAAAAGAGTATGAAGAAAATATTATATTAATAGATATGGATGTTTAAAATTTATTTTAATATTATAATAAGAAATATATAATAATAAAATATGGATATTCAAAAATTATTTTATATTTATATTAATATTTTATGGAAAAAAAAAAATTATTAAAAAAAATATGAAGAAAATATAAAAGTTTATAAAAAATTATCAAATTCAAAAATATTAAATTGGTAATTGTAGTGTTTATGAAGTATCAATTCAAATATTAAATTGGTAATTGTTGTGCTATGAAGTAAGAATCTATAGAAAATTATTAATTTAAAATATCAAATGAGTGGATTGCTATGTTATGAAGTATGGTGTAAATAATGAAATTTAATGTTTAAATATTAAAAAATAAAATGAATTAAATAAAAATAAAAATTGGCAATTTAATTAGTGTTTACTATGTTATAAAGTATTGTGTAAGTGTGTTTACTATATTAGAAAGTATTGTGTAGTTGTAGTTTATCATCAGGATCATATGAAGATGCAGAAACAGCTAGTGTGGTTCATCATCACAGATGAAGATGGGACCAAATGAAGATGCAGAAACAGCTAGTGTGGCTCATCATCAGTACTAGATGAAGATGTCGATCATGGCACGTGCTTAAATAGAGGGCAATGCAGAGACAAAAGATGATATAAAAGCTAGTTTATGAAAAATAATATTTTAATAATAATTATTAAGGTCAAATAATATTCCTATAACAGTTAATATAACGACTAGTTTAAGAATAATTATAATAATTAAGATATAATATAATAAAATAATTTTATCCTCCCTTTTGATTATTTTGTTTTAATTTTAGTCTACTTTAATTATTAATTTTGTTATAGGAGCTTGACTCATTAATAAAGTCTTTGATCCTATTTATTTATGTATATATTGACTTGAATTGTTTGTTTCTTATTAAGAGTTTTCTATTTTTCTTATTATTATTATTATATAATAATTATAATTTATTCTAAACTAGCCATTATAGGAATATTATTTGACCTTAATAATCATTATTAAAATATTATTTTTCATAAACTAGTTGTTATATGATCTTTTGGTCTCTACATGTGCCATGATCTGCATCTTCATTTCGTCCTTGATGATGGACCACACTAGCTAGTTTTATGTAATTTCTACTAAAAAGACTCATCTTAAAGTTAATAAATTATTAAAATTAAGCATTCACTTATTTAATTTAATATTTATATTAATACTCTGGGGGAATAGATAATGAGTTAAAAAATAAAGCATGAAGAGAATATAGGAATGTGTAGAACAATTGCCAAGCTAAAATTTTAGAAAAGTAACTTGAGTTTCTATGTTATAAAGTGTTGTGTAAATTTCGATTGGTCAAGCTCACAAAAACAAAGAGTTAATAAATTATTAAAATTAGGTATTTATCTATTTAATTTAATACTTATATTGATACTCTATGGGGAAATAGGTAATGGGTTAAAAAATAAAGCATGAAGAGAATATAGGAATGTGTAGAACAATTGTCAATCTAAAATATTTTTTTTGTAAGCTTGGCAGGACCTTCTTCATTCATTCATCAAAATGGAAAAATACATCCATAATCAGGTGGTAGGTGGCCTTAATTTTCCTAGTGGGAAACCAGATTTGTTGGCCACCTTACCGCATTATAAGCCAACCAAAAGAAAAATAGTTTAAAATTCTCTTTTAAAGCTATATGTATTTGAATATCCTTATATTGTCTAATGTCTAAATATCTACTGCATAATATCAAAGTCTGCATGTTCTACATTTAAATTTAACAAAAATATAAGAACATATTAGCCTAGTCATAC
The DNA here is from genome assembly GCA_000404065.3 of Pinus taeda. Lineage (NCBI taxonomy): Eukaryota > Viridiplantae > Streptophyta > Pinopsida > Pinales > Pinaceae > Pinus > Pinus taeda. Next base: position 87,025 of record APFE031589058.1, on the reverse strand, counting down.
TATTAATCATCCGAACAGTCTACCAGAGCTATATCTTTCACACTCAAACCATGTAATTATGTTTGAGGGAGACATGAAATATGCTTTCCAATACAACCGAGGTGGGCATTTTGTTGTTGAATTTGAAACTGAATAAATTGGAATTCTTTACAAATTTATGGAAGAACAAGATATGTCTTGGCCGGAATAGTTGCAAGAGTGGACATGGCTTTTACTACTATGTTTTTATGAGCTAATACAGATAAACAATTTGTTTATACTGAGAGGATCGAACTCTGGTATGACAGGGTCTGGAGCTAATTCCAACCATTCTTCAGTATCCAAATTTTCTTGAGCTGCCTAATAGTTTAGATATGCTTCCCATCCAGCGATGAGCCGTCGAATCTGAGTTTGAGTGTCTGTTTGGTATGCTTGGGTCGCTTCGTGAATGATCCCAGAAGACATTTTGTGACCTCGGCCTTGAGAAGGGTGTGGTTGAGGCTAACTGCCACCACGTCGAATCCCTACACGACGGCTTCGATCTCATTCCTCACCCGACCTGGTGCTTCGGCTCGAGGAAGTATGGGTCATACTATTATTGTTCTTGACACTATAGGAAAACAAAAAATTGATATGGCAACCCTCGAACCTTGACAACGGGCACGTTCCAAGGAGACGAACCTAGAAGAGGTACCTGGAAATAACACTTGAAGGCATAACACACAAAAAAATCACGAAACTGTAAGCTTTAAGCAAATAAAACAAGTATTTTCCATTGTTTATGATATGGGTGAACTGATAAATGTCGGCATCATCAACCCATGGCTCCTCGAGCCTCCATAGAACCAGACACAGAATCCAATCAGACATAAAATTGTTCATAGAATCTCCTCTCAAACTAACCATCATACGTAGCAAGAAGCCATCAAATAAAACTAATTACCCCATGCATAGAATACAGAATGGATGCCATAGCACAAATCCCTAATACATACCCATCCAAGAGAGAAGGAGACCATATATAATAGAGACAATCTAGCCAAATTGAAGTTACCAAATAGAGAAACTGGCATATTCCTTCGACACAATTTCTGGAATGTAGACATTCTACCCAAAAATATAGTTTCAGAGACCTGTTCCCCACGAATAATCTTACAGACATCAAACAAAGAAGGCAGAAGGGAAAGAATCATAATATATACATACTTGCAGACCACAAACTCAGTGAAGAGGATAAGGGTTGCTAAGGCCAGTCAACCTACGATAGGAGGATATTTCTTAAGCTCACTGGAGACAACCTCAAAACCTGTAACGACAATGCTACCACTACCTTTGGCTCGAAACCAACACGCAACAAAGAAATCCAGATGGACAACACTAAATCTCTCACTCAAATCACAATAATTGTCCTGCATGCGACTCACCACCTTGCAAAGGTTGGCGAGTGTGTGAGGGGTGATATTAATGCCCTCATCATCCTTATGCTTTGGTTTATTAACCATATTCAAGATCTCGAGGAATCCATTTCGCTGCCCTCACTCCGATCGGGGGAATTGTCAACATAAAATAGTAGCAAAGTAGATTGAGTTTAAAAAAAAGAGTTAATGGATTATTAAAAATTGTATATATAGAATATAGAATGAGAATATATATAATATGTTATACCTAAAGTATTAAAAATAGAATGAATTATAAAAAATAAGAATTTTGTTAAAATAAATTAAGGTTAATGAAAGGTTTGTAAGGAGCATAATAAAATATGTAACTTTCTAAGAAGTTTTTATAGTATTCTAGATTTCTTATATTTTCAGAAAAAATTAGAAACAATTGCTTTAGGAAAAAAACACTACGATAAGCTCTAAAAAAAGAAAAAGGTTTTTTATTTCTTTCCTCCAAAAAGTGGAGGAGATAAACCACCTTTTTAGAATTCTAGGTATTTCTTTCTCAAGTATAAATAAGATTGTAAGATTGTAATTAGTTGCGAGAAACGAAGCAAGGTTTTGGGGTTTTAATGAAATATGGTTTGAGTGTTTGTGTGAATTAAGTTCTCTGTGATGTTATTTTGGTATAGCTTTCGTTGTGGCACTCTTCCATCATTTTTGGTATCAGTGATGGGCCTCCCAATAAGGTAAAACATAAGGCTCATATAACCTTTCCTAGGCACATAAAGGTTGTATTAGACCCCCCCTTTTGTACTTAATTAATGGTTTCTCAACTTAAATATGTTCATAAGAAGGTTAAATATATTTATCATGCTTTATGTGCCTAATGTGATTATGATGCAGGATATTCTAAAGATTCGACATAAATCACGAGGATATCCAGTTAGAGATATTTATGGGACCCGTCCTTGCTATAGGAAGATCAAATTTGGCTGGCTTGGAGCACTAAATACTCCTCTCTATAGATGCAAGGCCACTCAAGGAGCATGATCCCATTTTTTAGGAGTTTTGGAGGGAAAGTATTCCTCCTTTCAAGGAGATTTCCCCTCACTCATCTTGTATAAATAGAGGGTTTGAGTAGCCCATTAGGAAGCTAGAAGATTGTCGAAGTTAGTGGAAGCATTAGCAATAGAGAGCTTTAGAAGTTTCAATTCTGTAACTTTTGATGTTAAAGTAATTCTCAAGTAAATGAAAGGCATATTTAGTTCTTAGACTTTTGCCCTTCAGGGATATGAGCTTCCTTGGATCAGGGCCCACCCCAAGTGCTCAAGAACCCTTATGTATTATTTTCCTTTATGCATTTATTCATTTCTGCAACTTTATTTATGAGTATTGTTTTTATGCACGTTTAATTAGTTTGTTTGTGAACGATATTTTCTTGCATAGTATTTAGGCACTAGATGGTACCTTTAGCGATCATTATCTTGTTCAATTAGCATCTTTTTTTATGCATTTGAGTTTACTTTAGTTGATGACATTTATTTTTTTCTTATCATTATTGCTTCTTGTAACTATTTAGTCCCTTGTTTTTACAAAGCTATAGGAGACTCTACAACCACCCATTTGCTAAATAAATCCTTATGCCATTGACATGATGACATGGACATGAGTATTTTGTCATTCCTTAGCCTTGATTAGCCTCATTTTTATTTCAAACCGCGTCCTTAACACATTTCACTGCTCATTGGATTATTTCTTATAGCAAAATAAGAACTCCTATAACAATTTGCAGTTTGCTTCTGAAACTCATCTAACTCATGAATAATATTCTTTAATGTGTTATAATGTCCCTAGATCCCTGAAGATGGAATTTAAAATCAAAGAGGCTAAGTAAATTATGTTATGCAACCGACTCACAAAATAGAAGAAAAGATAGATCAATGACTTAAAAATTATCCTCTTCGAGGGGGAAACCACCTTTACATTACATAAATGAGAAATTCTTGGATGATACAAATGATAAGACCTCCTTGGTATACATAGGAGTCTAAGGGATCACAATATAATCAAAGCCTACATAACAATAATATTGTAAGGGCACAACAATAACAATAATGGGCTTTTATGGGGCACAACAATAACAACATAGGTGATACATGGGCACAACAATAACAATAGGGGGCTACACTAACAATAACAATAAGGGGAATACACTAGTATTATAGGGACCTAACATGCCCCTCTCCTTAAAAAAAGTGTTGTCCTCAACGCTTGAGTAGTTCTAAATGCTTTTGTATAAAATTCTCGTCTTCCCATGTGGAATCTTCAGCGGGTAAGTTCTTCCACTTAATGAGATACTATGAAATTAATCAATTAAGTAGTCGTCAGGTTAATTGTTTTTGTGACTACTTCACGATCAAATATGATTTTTCCTTCTTCATCAAGTTTTGGCAACATTGTTTGAACTAAGGGCTTGTCACCGATAGCCTTATTTAAGCATGAAACATGGAAAACTAGGTGTACTAGGGAAGATGCAGGAAGCTCTAATTTGTATGCCATAGCACCAATATTTTGCAACACCTTGTAAGGATAATAGTTCTTGGGGGATAGTTTAGTATGATTCTTAGCTTGTTTGAGGGACATTTTTTTGTATGGTTGTAGTCGTAAAAATACCCAATCACCTACATCAAAACTTCTTTCATGATTTTAAAGGAAAGTAAAGGTAGCCAAGGAGGCGGGAAGGTGCAGAAGCAGCCAAGGGAGAAAACGGCCGAGCGAGAACTGGCAGTCCAGGCAACTGAGAAGGACATAAAAGGAGAAGACCAAAGAGGAAAAAGCTTATTGTTGAACCCGCTAGCGGAAGAAGGAGTCAGTTTCAAGCGAAGGGATACATAGTTGCAAAGGCCAAATGATAGGGTGATGGGATTCGAGGGACTTGGTTGTGGAACTAATCTGAACCCAAGCGATTGAGCCAGGTACTTTATGTAATGCTTATGACGAATTCCAGATCATAATGTAATATTTTATGTTATGTTTAATATAAGACAGAGTTGATGTTGGTTGTGACTTCCGATGTATTTGGCATCTTGTTGGGTGGGTCTATTAAAATTTTGAATAGTCTATCTTGTATGTAGACGGTAATTCATAGATTGATTCAAGGATGTTAGTATATTTGTGTTCTCTATAATGGATATGTGTATGATTCAAGGATGTTGTTATCTTTGTTTCCCGTATAATGGATATGTGTGTGTGTGATCAACTGTGCCTGATTGCTACTCCTTCAACCCCATGTTCAGCCCTTCTCCCTTTTAGTCATGACGTGCCTTGGGTTAGACTCCTTGCCCTTCACGGTAAGGTGAAAATGTTGGTGTTGTCTTAGACTACATCGGACCACTGTTGGCCTCCTGTGCCTAAACCCAAGGTCTTTCCCCTGATGACTCTTTCGATCCAACAAATGGTTCTGTTGCCGGGACCCAAAGTTGAGAGAACTGGTTCAAAATATGGTGTCAATGGTATTTAAAAGAGAAATCAGAGACTGGTGGAATCATAAAGTAGATCAATTTGTGGCAGAGAAAGCTACCTGTAGGAATCAAATGATCAGTAAGGTAAGTGAGGGAATTTTATACGCTGATGGCATCAATGACCAGTATGAAATTTTTTGGTGCAAGTTCCCGAGGACCTATACAATTGGTTGAGAGAGTTGAAGAGGCAGATTTAGTTAGGTGGATCGACGAAAGTTCGCCATAGTTGGACTCCATCCGATATTGCATTGCTACAACAACTGGATAACGTTCAGACAAGAGCAGTTGATTTCTGGGTGAAGACTACGGTGGAAGGGTACATGGTTGAGTTTGCTGCGGAGAGCTACCAGTATTTCGCAAAAGAAAAAGTTGTGTTTGGCTTTGGGCTGAGAGGGAAGTTTATAAGAGAAGTGTCGACGTGGATTAAGATGTTTATGTTAGAGGAAGGACTGCTATCTTTACCTATTGCCGAGATGGAGGTGTAAAACCCCAGTACCAGGGGAAGGAATTAGAGGGGGAAATGCTACCTATGGAGGGATAGGGATGCTGTAAGGGGATGGATGTGGAAGGATTCAAAAGAGCTAGGGATGTGAGAGCATAGAGGAGGGCACTATTAGCGAACAAGTTTCAGGCAAGAGTGGCTCAAGCTGTAGGGAAGAGAAGGAGGGGGCCCTGCCAAATAGGAGTGGTGATGGGAAAACCCCGAGTTGAAGAGGAGGGAGAAGATGGTGCTAGGCAACCCGAGTGCGGGAGAGAGGGATGTAGGAACTAGGAATATGAAGGAGGATGTTTCCTGTAGGTTGTGGAACTAGGATCTCAACAGGAAACCAAAGGAGGACTGTCTCGAATGGTTGCAGAGGTAGAATCACAACATGGAACAGATAGGGGGCCTTCCCTACCAGTTGTAGAAGTAGAATCGCGAGATTAGAAACCATATCGGCATGAGGAAAGAGATGACGATAATGTGGGAGATGGGATAAGGAGGTTGTTCAATGAGGAAGAAGCACCCATCAAAATTCAGTAGCCCCAACCCTGAAACATAAGTGGCATTTTCCCCAACCTTCCCCTGGTACCTTATCACAAACTAGAGGAATTTGTCATTAGCTTAGCCAAGGCAGTGTGAGTATATAGTGCATGGGAGAAATACACGGTCGGTCTCAATATTGGAAGTAATACAAGAACCAACTATAGCAGTAACTTGGGATTACAGGGATCCCAACAGCCAGAAAGAAAAGGTTTGTGTTGTTAGCCCATACTCAGAGCAATATGGCGGGGTCATTTATTAGATACCCAAAATTTGTAGGAAGGGGGAACGAGGATGTGGAGAAGCACTGGTACCTTTGCGAATCCATCTGGAGGGCCCATCAAACTCCAGATAACGTCTGGGTGGTGCAATTCTAAACCACACTAAGAGAATGAGCTCTACGCTAGTTCATAAAGTGGGCAGAGTAGAACTAGAATCCCACAATAGATGATATTAAGAGGGGATTTGTGCAAGAATTCAAGGTGTCACAGACAAACCAACAGGGTTATCAGAGTTGTGAGAAATTAAGAAGAGGGAGGGTGAGACGACTTGGGAGCTCAAGTAAAGGTTTAAGGTTGCCATCGCCAAGCTGAGTTACATGCTAGACCCAAACCACCAGCGGGACTGGTTTATCAAGGCACTCTTGCCTTTGACTAGAACACTACTGACACAACAGAAGATAGGAACCCTATAGGATGCATTGGAGCAAGCATCTCGAATAGAATCAATGATGGGATACCCCCATGAATACCTGGATGGGACAAGTCTGGAAGATCCAGCGATTATAGACCTATAGAGCCAGATCGTGAACTTGACTGAGAAGTTAAGGGATCTCCAGCTCGTACAACCAGCTAGGCCCAATGTTTGGTGCACCCATTGCCTCGTGGAAGGGCATGTTGTGACAGAATGCTCACAATTGAGGGGAGTTAATCACCTAAGGGGGGTGGCGGGGTCATCAGGGGCCCCTCCCACCACAGGGGTTGCAATAGTTGGAGCACAGGAGCCCTTCCTAGGAAGGAATAAACCAAACTTCTATGAGATATGTAGGGCATATGGACAGCTACCGCAGATGTGCCCAATTCTGAAAATACTCTAATGTCCCCAATAACAACTACTACGAGTTCTACACATCGACAACTCATCACACCAATTAGTGCCGAGTGTTGGACACTTTAGCAGAAAGATTAGATAGATCCACGTTTAGGGTCAATGAAGTGAGTCGAGGGGGGCGAGGAGGAAATGGATGCGAAGGAAGAACGAGAGGAAAAGGGCCCTTAAGGTGTTACAATTGCGACCAGGGAGGACATGTCGCAAGAGAATGCCCACTCCCGAGGAGACCTTGGTGTTCGCAGTGCAGATTTAACACCCATGTGACAGAGGACTTCCCAGAGCTCATTGCGAAGTGGGAAGAGAGAACCCGACAAAGGGGTGACAACTTGGTGAATGCTGAGCCTCGAAATGATGATGGCCCTGCGACCAATATCAATATAGTCACCCGATGAGGGAAGAAGACAGGGGAGGACCACTACGTCGACGACCCACCCTTGATCGTTAAAGTGGTGTCACCACAGAGGGCATATTAGCTCGAGTGCCAAAGACAGTATTACCAAGAAGTAGCCAAATTGTTCACGGGAATGACCGAAGATAGGGACACCTAAATACCGCAAGTCCATGTGCCTGATCACACCCAGCCGATTGGGGAGTGGTTTAAATTGTTCTTGAAAATTGTTGAGGATGAGACCATGTTGAAGGAATTGTCGAAAAGCTTAAAGGCCGCGGTATCCATGGAGAAAGGGGGAGCGAGACAATCGTGTGCAACCTTGCCAGAGAAAGCCTATAAGAGAGTGAAGCGGAATAAGAAAAGGAGCGGAAAGGAGTTTCAGATCAATGCACAACTGGCAGGGTTCCAGATAAGGGACACCATGCTAGATTTAGGGTCGGATGTAAAAATCCTACCCAAGAAGACATGGGAGACAATGGGGAAGCCATAGATGAAGCACTCGCCAATTCAATTAAGAATGGCGAATCAGTATTGCATATTTCCTATCGAGAGATTGGAAAATGTAGAGGTTGAAGTAGCAGGGGTGAAAATGCACACTGAGTCCGAAGTAATTGACATTGTGGGGGACCTATATCCAACACTCTTGGGGATTGACTCGGCATATGAGGACTACACTGCCATAGATTTGAAGAAGGAGTTGATGATTTTTGAAGCAGATGGGCTAAGGGTGATCCAGCCATTAGACCCCTACCAAGGACCTAGGTTTACAGAGCCAACAAATGATAGGGATGAACCAGGGGTGTTATACCAACTATATACACTCAGAACAGGGAAAAGGGAGGACTACATAAATCCTATGGCTAGAGGATCTGTTAGCTGGAGAAGAATTCAAAGCTCGAAAACTGGTTTAGAAGCTGCATGGGATGCATGGTAGTAGGGTGGATATGAGCTGACAACTCGACAATGTGCAATGATAAGTTGAATAAACTGGGGAGACATGGGAATGGACAGTTACCTGAAGTATTATGGCCTTGACCCAGTAGATCATTTTTTAGACAGGGTGAACCAGGACATACCAGAAGACCAAAGAATTCCCTTTCTAGACATCGCGCTTATGGCAATGCCAGCAAGATGGTGGAAGGCGTACTGCAAAGTACTAAAAGACTAGAGTGACACTAAGAAAGCAATCAAGTAGAGGGTTGGCAGGGAGGCAGATCGGCCACAGGATGAAGGGAAATACACGGGGAACTCAAGTCCCAAGAAGCACATCAAAGACTGCACGACCAGCTGGGAAAGCTAGGGACTGCCAAGGAATTGGTGTGTACATGCATTTATACATACCCTCAGCATTGTCCCCCAGGCTTGGTATATCCAGAAGGAGCTACGGTGATAGACGACTAGTTGGGTACCTTGGAGGCACAGTTCGTCAACGATTTTTCATTCAAGGGAAATGAGGCACAAATGATAGAGGTACTCCAGGCGGTAAAAGGGGTTATGTTCACCCCATAGATGTTATTTGAAGGGGGGCATGAGGGAAATTTTCTACAATTCTTGTACGATATGGAATCATTAGGATTTGTGACTCGTGACAAAATAGATGCAGAACTAGAGGAGGATGGATAGGAGGGGCTTATACACCTAGGCTTTGAAGAAACAAAAGGGGAAAGAGGTATTCGGGAGAACCATTCAATGGAAAGTGCACATATCCTACCAGTGAAGCTGAGAAAATAGAATGTGGGGATAGAAGATAAGCCCAAGATAGCATTGGTAGGAGATTACTGGGACGAAGAAACGACTAGAGAAATTTTTGACTTATTATAAGAATACCAGGACCTCTTCCCAACTTTAGTGGCATAACTCAAGGGGATAAAAGGTAACTTGGGAGAAATGAAAATTATTTTGAAACTAAGCACCTGACCAGTAAAGCACAGACCATACTGATTGAACCCAAGGGTAAAAGAGAAAGTTAAAAGAGAAATTGACAAAATGTTGTATGCAGGAACCATATTTCTGGTAGATGAAGCTCACCGGATAAGCCCCATAGTTATTCAGAACAAGAAAGATGCAACCGAAATTAGGGTATGCGTTGTCTATAGAAGCTTGAACAATGCATGCGTGCATGACTTGTTCCTCACGCCATTCAGCAACAAAGTCCTAGACAATGTTGTGGGAATGAAACATACTCATTCACGGATGGGTTCTCAGGTTACCACCAAGTCCGAATAGCTGAAGAGGAAAAAATGAAAACAACTTTCATGCCTAAGTGGGGGTCATACACATACAATGTAATGCCATTTGGATTAAAGAATGCACCAACAGTCTTCTCAAGGATTGTAATAGCTGCATTCCGAGATTATATTCATAAGTTCCTAGAAGTTTACATGGGCAACTAAACAATATACAACCTATTGAAGAAGCATACCAGCTCATTGAGAGTGATGTTCGAGAGGTGCAGATAGTTGTAAATCTCCTTAAATCTAAAAAAATATATTTCCGTAGTTCTCTTTGGAACTCTACTAGGCCATATCATCTGCAAAGATGGAGTCTGTGTGGACCTCGCCAAGGTTGCAACAATTATCCACATGGAACCACCACGCAACGTGAAACAACTAAGGGCAATGCTAGGCCACACAGGGTACTACAAATGGTTCATCAGGAACTATGTAGCCATAACAACCTCGATGGAAAAATTGCTAAGGAAGATGGAAGAATTCATCTGGACTGCGGACTGTCAAGCAACTCTGAATAAACTGAAGGAAAGATTAGTAAGTGCCCCCATATTAGTGTACCCCAACTGGAATAAAATGTTCCACGTACACATCGATGCATCTGGAATGGTGCTAGGAGCAGAAAAATCTCTACGGCGGAAAGGAACTACACAACAACAAAATGGGAAGCTTTGGAAATGGTCTACTCTCTCCAAACATTTAGGCACTACTTACTGGGTGCGTCGTTCAAGTCCTTTACAAACCATTCCACACTGAGATACTTAGTAAACAAGCCAATACTAGAAGGAAGAATATGCAGGTGGCTTTTACTGTTCCAGGAATTCACATTTGAAGTGGTTGTTAAGCCTGACAGATTGAATGTAGGGCGAGATCATCTGTCGCGCCTGGATACAGGGGAGAATGATAGAGCAATAGATGATAGGTTGCCCGATTCTGACCTATTCACGATAGAGGCCATTCCCGACCTAGGGATACACGGCAACACAAAGGCGGCACTTGGTGGTCAGAGCAGCAGATTACCAGCTCATCACGGGACACCTCTACAAAATGGGCTTGGATCAAATACTCAGACACTGTGTCCTATAACATGAAAGAAAGGATGTCCTATGGGAGTGCCACGCAAGAGTCGCGGGAGGCCATGTAGGAGGCAAGGCCACCGCAAGAAAGATATTACATGCAGGATTATGGTGGCCCACTATCTCTAACGATTCTAAAGCATTTTCCAAGGAGTGTGATGTTTGTTAAAGGGTCGGTAAGCCTTCCCAACGTGATGAGCTACCACTTCACCCAGTCCATTCGGTGCAGATCTTTGAAAAGTGGGCAGTAGACTTTATCAGACTAATTTCTCCACCAGCAAGACACTCGCAAGCCTAATACATAATTACAAAGATAGAATACCTCACAGGATGGGCAGAGGCTGCACTAGTGAAAGAATCCACAACATAAACAGTAGCAAGGTCATTTTTGTAAATATTATTTCAAGGTTCGAATGCCTAAGGAGCCTCACAACTGACCAGGGAACCCACTTTCTGAATGAAACCATTGAGGCTTTGCTAATGACTTTTATGGTTCAGCATAACAAGAGTAGTCCTTATCATCCGCAAGCCAATGGTGCAGTAGAAGCATTTAACAAAATACTAGAGAAAGGGCTAACAAAAGTCGTATCTACCAATCGGGACGATTGGGATGAAAGAATTCTAGCAACTCTATGGGCATATAGGACAACAATAAAAAGACTGCACAAGCAAACTCCATTTCAGCTTGTGTATGGCAGAGAAGCAGTGGTACCAACAGAATTTATATTGCCTAGCATGCTCATCTCAGAAGCTACGAGAATGACGAATAGCAATGCCTTGCGGGATAGGCTAGGCCAGTTGATGGAACTTGATGAAACCCGATTCCTCGCAGAGCTCCATCAATTAGTCGAGCAACGAAGAAAAAAGGCTTGGCACAATAGGCACATCAAGAATAAGTCATTTGAAGTCGGAGACCAGGTGCTTCTTTATGGCAGCAAGTTCCAGAAGTTCCCAAGAAAACTGCAGATGCACTGGTTAGGCCCATTCATAATTGCAGAAATAAAATAACCTGGCGTGGTAAGATTCATGCAACTGGATGGACTCCTATTGCAGGGATGTGTGAATGGCACGCGCTTGAAACTCTTCCACAAGTGAAAAAAAATAGCTATATATATATATATATATTGCAACCCATTTGTGGTCCCCGGGGGGGGGGTAGTGTAAGGTAGTGTCAGTGGTCATGTTGGTAGGCTTAGTCACCAAATATTGGGTAGTGTTAGTGGTCATGTTGGTAGGCCTAGTCAGTAGAGACAGTGGCCACACATGTCATCCTCATCAACAAAATATACTTAGGTCCGAACATTTTCCAGAATTGATGACCACACAAGTACCCGTCCCATCCACCGTACCAATAGTTATTTCTCGATTAAGTAATTAATAAGGAAACTATTAAGATAGGGTCGAAAAATCTTTCCCCATTAAGCATAGAATTAGTTAATAAATAAACCCATCACAACAGAATAAAGACGCTATGCAGCCCACTATGTACCTTCCAGACCACGTCATAGTTGTCGCGGCTAAGTCGGTCGATGACGACAAGATATAGCTAGAATACATGGAAAGGTCATTGGAGTAATTAGTTGATTAAAGCCTTGTCAATTAGGGGATGTCATGTTAGATTTGGCCACTTAAATCACAGGAGGATGCAGGGAACTCTAGAATTTCAAATCACAGAAAAATTCCAGGATTTCTCTGAAGAACAGGGGTAGAGGAAGAGAAGCAAGAAACCTCCAATGCAGATAGTTTACCGCAGAAGAGAAGCGATGGTGAAAGGAATAATATCAGTCCCACAGAATTCTCTCAATGCATGAATTGAAGCAGTAGATGATCTGTATGGGAAGTATGACAGGTCGAATCTGATCGATAATGACTTCACAGATGGTTTCCAATTTCTGGCCATGAAAAGGGAGGTGTATGTGGAAGAATTTCAAAAGGAGGATGGCACAAGGACCTCCAGAATCAGAGATGCATTCAGGGGGATACAGAGGTCCACTTTATTCTACTTATGAAATTTTCCCATATTCGACACCCAATTTGCTGCCATGCAGTGCACAAAATTGTTGGCAAGCAGGATGCATGGTGGGTCGCTATGGTTGGATAAGGAATATCTCATTCATGTTGAGCATATCAATCAACTCACCGGGCTGGCAGAAGTTGGAAATGCAGTCAGCACAACGTTCTAGGTCAGGGTCAAGTGGGGAAAGAGGCAGACGGAGGACAACATCTATGCCAGATACGGGACGGAGCGAGGTGGGAGGGGCACAAAGCTGGACAAAATTAACAAGGATAATATCAGGTTTTCTTGCTATCTCATTGTAGGTAAAACAATGAGGCATTTCACAAGGAACGAGTGCACCTTGGACACCATTTTAGTTGTGGAACATTGTTGCCAAGGAGAAGTACTCAAATGGTCAACCTTTGTGCTCAATGAACTATTCGAGGCTTGTGAAGATGTGTACAAGAGGAGCATTGGGTTTGTGTTTAGGTACTTGTTAATGGCACTAGAAATGTGGAAATGGAGGCCACCACCAGAGAGGAAAATGGAAACCCTTACCGAAGACCAACCAATTACGCTCACGTATGAACTGTGGAAGGCATTGGGGGATCCCAACATAAAGGAAATTAACGAGAAATATTTCAAGAGCTGGTATTTAATTAGTGAGCACGCGGCTGACCTAAAGCATATGAGAACTAAATCTTCTGCGTTAGCAGAACATGTACAGAAAACCAATCATCATGTCTGCATTGAGGAGGCTAGTGTGATTGCTAGAGTGTCCCAATTCCATCACCGGAAATTTAGGGAAGCCCTTGAAATTGAAAAAAGGCCGATCAATCTGAATAGAGAGGATGGCTGGAAGATTAGTAGTTGCTGGATCCCAGCGCTCTCCTCCTAGTTGTCTGCCTTCTTTCTCTCCCTTAATTTTTGTTTTCTATTAAGTTTGTGTTTTCTATCTATTTATTATTATTATATAATATAATAATAATATAGTATAATAATATATATATATATATATATATATTATTTGTTTATTTATTATTATTATTATTTATTTTTATATGTATTATATTATTATTATTATTTTTTTTTCTAACTTTATTCTATTTTTTCTTTATCTATGTTAGTTATTATTTTTTTATTATTACATTATTTAGTTATTATATTTCAACTTTGTGTTCATTTTTTATTATAATTTTTTCACTTATGAATTTCATATTAGTTTAATTAATTTAAACTATTAATGGTTCTTAATATATTTAGTTTTTTTTTGTATCTTATTTATTAATTTTTGTGCAGTTCTTTGCGTATTAATTTTATTGTAATTCATATAAATTAATTTTGATGAATATAATTTTCTAATATAAAACTATTATACCTGTTCCTTAAATTAATTGTTATTATTGTAATATTTTTCCTTCTTTTTTTATTTATTTATTTATTATTTTTATTTTTGTTTTATTTTTTTTATTTATTTATTTTTTTATGTTTGGGGACATTTACAAAATAATAATAATAATAATAATAATTCATTTTATATACTTTTTAATTTAATTCATTTTAATTTTTTCAACATATTTGAATTTATTTATTGTTTGATTTACTTATTATTAATTTTAATTTTAGAAGAAAATATTATTAATAATAATTATAATATGTTTGACGTTTATGATTAACTATTAAAATTTCATTTTTAATTTAATTCATTTTAATTTTTTCAACATATTTGAAATTATTAATTTTTGATAATAATAGTAATATTATTATTATTAAATTTCCTTTATCTTGGTCAAACTAGCCGTTATCATGTCATTTCTAGCTGTTATTTTTTAGCCGTTGAGTCATGGATTCTCTGCCCTCTCTATATAATGTGCTAAATGAGATCTGCTCTTTCAACTTGTCCTGACGATGAACCACACTAGATGGTTCGAAACGCGTCGACATAAGTTTTTCTATGTGATTTTCACTTAATATTCTTCAAAAAATTGATATGGATCACATAAGTCTAAGTTCAATAATCATTCAGTCCACTGAGAGGATACCCAAAGCTCTCTTGGATGAATTCTCAGATGAGCTTTGGTTTTGTGCCTCCCACGGGCACACTTACCTAAGACCGTGGTGTGTCAACCCGAGCACATTTAAGTTGAGGCCACAGAGGTTTAGCTTGACGGAGGAATCATTGCACAGAGAGGTGGAGCTCTGGATGGGAGTGGTCGGCGAGGTAAAGGAAGAGAAACCTAAGTACCTTTTCGGAGCCTTGATGCCACAGGGCCAAGAGGGGGATGGGGCAGAAAGCAGTCAAAAGCGGGCAGCCGATGAAGTACTCCAGCTGATACTACTCCAGATGGAAGAAAAGGTGTTTGAACTAAGACAGACATTCGCCAGCTTCGAGCTAGGTGAGAGTAACTATCCCGAGAACTTTCAAGGTTCCAAAATGCTTTCCCCCATTGTAATGCCACCACTTGCTATTGTGCTTCCCTCAGGAGCAGCTCAGGCTCCCTCCCAGATCACGGTCCCCAAACCTCAAAAAAGTCGATTCATCCGAACCCCATAGGCCAAAAATTGACTACTAAAACGCTGAAAATTAACCTGCTAGCTCTAGTTGTCGACCTCACTGTTGAGGTTGAGTAGTCAATTCTTGCAACGACCATAGTTAAAGAGATCCCTACCACTACATCCAATGCATTACAACAGTCGTGGGAGTCATTCTCGCAAATCGCTTCCACTTCCCCGACCCTGTCCGAGATCCCCCTGTTCGGCCACCGAAGGACTATCGTAGAAGAAGAAGTTCAATCAGCGGGTCAGACAAAGGGCACCACCTCAACCATGGAACGCCACCAACAGAGAGTACATCAATAATGCTTGGGTTGGACCCACTAGTAGGGAGACGCTTGGATACCATTTGGTAGGGGCAAAGGAATGAACTGTACTTGCCCACTCTCCCTATAAAGCTCGCAGTCCCTCCAAACCCTAACATTATTCCAACCACCCCATAGTTCACTCCACCATCACAATGGTTCCACTCACTCGCCTCCCATTCTGACAAATCCATCGCCAGTGGCCTTCCCCTATAGTAGCAGTTCCCTGAACCAAGCACAATGCAGGCTAATACACTCCATCATTGGTCATCGGCCCAATTATTTTTCTTTATTCAACAAGCAACACACAAGGCCAAGAGCCTCCATGAAGACCTACCTAAAGAACACGAACAAAAGATGAAGCAGTTGCACATGGTGATGAAGGAGTGAGATCGCCTATGGGAAGCAAACACAAAATTACAAGCCCAGGTTGACCAGATTACACAACGGTTTAGATCAATATGGCCGCCCGTCATCGAGGCCAACACTGAAGCACTGACGGAAATGACTTCCTGCACGTTGATTAACTATTGTGATCACATACGGACGATGTGCACGTGCCTGACAGCCACCAATGTTGAGATGAAGTGGAAGCTAGAGACAGTAGGGTTTGCACTAGATCTCGTGGAAATTTATGCGCGGACGGTCGAAGGAAAGGTCAGAGAACTAGAAGTGAAGAATAAAGCCTTGGCCGAGGCCCTCACTAATGGATACGCCCTAATGGGAAAGGTCCACGACTGGTCAGGAAATTTAGCACTAAAGAACCACCAGGTTTACCTGCTAAGAGAAAATATTCAGTCACTGTTTGCCAGCACAAGGGATTGTACATACCATACTCAACTGCAACAAATCAATGAGTAAATCGACATCCTCTAGGCCTAGGTTAACAACATTGAGGAGGAGTAAGCAAAGATGAAACGGATAATCAAATATCTGTGGCCCCTGATTCAAATGTAAGTTCTACTCTTGAAGGAGGCATGCGACTCCAACAGATAGTAATCGGACAACCTGCAGAGCCAACGACCAACAAACCTAACATCGCAATCGTCTGAGGCATTCACTCAAGGCGTTGATGGAATCCTTGCCAATTGGGACCTGACCCTTCAAAGATACACTGAGTTCAGGCAGTGGACAATAGCCTTAGTCCTAGAGTTGGAGCCTTCGTTTGGAACCACAAGGTTAAGAAAGGGTTGCAGGAACAAATGCCATGCCACAAGTGAGGATCGAGGCAGAAGAGGCACCCACTCGGCAAGCAACGATTAAATAAGTAGAAGTGTTGGTAAAGCAAACAATAGAGACAACGCCGGTATTAATGCAACCACCACTTGTAGGGCACATGGCAGTAACAGCAGGACTACCGGAGGTCAAAATGACTTGACTTAGGGACAAGTCAAGAAATTGTGGTCGGGCCTATTGGGGCCTTCATTTAATTTTGAAAGATTTTGACTAGTTTTGACTGACCAAAGGGCGGGAAAAAGAGAGATGGAAGCAACCGTTGGGTGGCGAAATGAAAAGTTGCAGAGGAATGGTGGCAAAGTGGTAGCGGAAAGCAAAGGCAGCCGAGGAGGCAGGAAGGTGCAAAATCAACCAAAGGAGAAAATAGCCGAGCGAGAATTGGCAGTCCAGGTAGCCAAGAAGGACAGAAAAGGGGAAGACTATAGAGGAAAAAGGTTGTTGTTGAACCCACTAGCAGAAGAGGGAGTCGATTGTAGGTGAAGGGATACACAGTTTAGAGGCCGCGACTGATGGTGGGCTCTAGTATTGCAGCAATAATGCTACAACTCTTGGGGCTTCCTTCTTTACTTTTATCAATCTGGTAGTTTGTAACAAACTTGGAAGCGACAGTGCTGTATGCACAAGTACTAGCTCTTACTGCAGGCTGTCACTTGGTCAGCTGACGCAAGTTTGCTAAGAGCTTAAGCCAACCTCTATGAGTTCTCATAAGAATCTTTTAACTATGATGGAAGAAAGCTAATTCTACAAAGGCTACTCTATTTGCAGAAAGAGAATGAAAACTAAAATGAAATGCAAAACCTAACAAACCCCAGTTTACCCTGTAACCCTACTTTTGCAAGAAAATAGACAGAAATTAATGAAATGAGTGCCATTGACTACTGAAAAGGTAAATTTCATTTATTCAAGCTACTTCTAAAAAGAAATGAGAAGAAATAATCTTTTTGTACTTTTGAGTGTTTTTATGTGAAATTATTATGCTTGTGATTTATCTGGTTATGACTGTGCGGAGGTTTGGTGGAAAAGGAGGATGGATTTGGTTTTTGTAGAGGGTGAGGAAGGTGTGAAGAGGTCCTAAGAAGCCTTTAGTACCTACTGAAGACTTTCATAGTGATCGGACTTCGAAAAATCACTCACAGGAAGTTCTACAGGAGGCTGCAGGGGATCTACGGGAGGAGGCCGAAAGCTGTTTTTGGAGTTTTGAAGGTGGAAAAATGGTGGGAAAGGGGAAACGAAGGCTAGATGAAGGTGCTGAGGTGTCTATAACTTGTCAAGGAAGATCAAGGATGAATGTGAAGGTCGTATTTGTTCAAATGGCAAGAAAGAAGCTTTATAAAAAAGCGCAGGAAATAGGGCAGATTGGCGAAATGTTGCAAATGAGTTGGGAAATCTATGAGGAGTGAGCTAGTGCTAGCTCTTTTATGGAGGGATGGTGAGATGAGATGTCCTGCAAGAGATCTGCACATTTACTTATCAAAACTGACCAACGAAAGAACTAAAAATAGAATTTTGTCTAGCTTGACCTAATTTCTGACCTACAAACAAAAAATGTTGAACAATACCTTATGAACAGAAAAGCATGTAAGAGAACTATGGTAAAAGAACATGAAATGATTTAAGCAATTGAATTTGAACCAATATCAACTTTTCCAAATCAAGTTATCACACTAACAGTTGCATGGAAGAGAAAAAACTGTGTTTTTGGTCCCAACGGTAGTGCCTTCACCTCAGATCATAGTCCCAGGAAGGGAGAAAGGAGATCAGGGTCTGTTGTTAGCCTTTTTGAATCTTATTCTGTTATTAAAACAACCTACTTAAACACCTGAAACAAAACAAATATACTAACCATAAAAAACAACCTAATCTAGCAAAGTAAAATGAATCTATGCAACAGAAATTAACTCATGAATGGAAGAAAAAACATATAAGTACACAAAGGAGGTTTTGGGAAGCTTGGGTTGGGCCCTAACCCAAGAGCTTCAACCCTCTGAAAGAGATCAGTGCTGGCTCAAAAACTGTTTCATCTTCATTATCAAAAATATCAGTTACATTACATAAACTGTTCTAAAAAAGGACTCGAAGATAAGTTGAACAATGTGTTGCACAAAAGTGTGAAAATATACTAATAATTGGCTAACCTACTGAGGCTCTAAGCCTTCTTATTTATACAAATGGGGACTTCCAACAGTCCTCTTAAAATCAAGGAACTCGGCTTCTTAGAACTGAAGATAAACAACAATCTTACTTGACTTGCTCGACTGCCCTTTGGAATCATCAAAGTGGGCCTTTGTGCTCCAAGTTTCTGATGGAAGATTCGAGGAAAGGGGTCATTAATGAAGGATACATCCCCCCTACAAAGTCCTCTTCCTTGTTTCCCTCGAGTTTTGGCTACTATTTGTTCATAAATTCCTTGACTTTGTCCAAAATTGTCCAAAAAATCTGCATAAAACACACATTAGACTACATGGCAAAGTGACTAACCCAATTCACTCTATTAGCATAAATATATTCGAAAACATGCAACAAACTAATGAGAATGGTGGATTAAGTCGAAATAAGAGGCAGAATGAGCCCATATAATTACCCATTTCTGGGGCTCATCATCACCCCCTGCTAAATGGGTTGCTCATCCTCTAAGCAACTAATCTAACTCTTCATCTTTATTGGCTCTGAAAAATTCCATGACATCCCAAGCCTCTGATGTGATGTCTTCCTCCTTATCATGAAACCTGCTTTCCTATCCACTTCTTCCCATTGTTTTTGTTCTTCCTCCTCCTTGACTCCTTCCAACAGTCCTAGCAATAGTGGAGGACTGAATTTAAGACCAATCCAGTTGGCTTTCAAATTTTGCATTGAGTGCTTATATATGGGCACTCTCCTCATGGTTTCTCTCATCCTGTTTAGGGAGTGATACTCCCTGATCCTTAGGCTACATAGCAATGTATTCCACCTTCTCATGCAGGCATGAATGCAGTCTGTTATGCCCCTATACCAATAGGTGTCATATATCATGATTGACTTGATGAGCTATGTAATATGTTCATACCTTTACTTATTGCAAAGGTCTTCCATATTTGTGAAAAAATCAAAAAATTTAAAAAATGTAAAGAAGGTATACCCTAAAAGAAAAATCAAAGGGTAAAAAGAATAAAAAGTGGTCAAAAAATGAAATAAAATGAATCCCACCAAAAAGAAAAACCAGGAAAGTGTGCAAGTCTAAATGCCACGACTTTTTACTTTTGTGTAATAAACAATTGTGTGCAGTTTGTCACCTTGCCACAATTCATGAATAGTCAAACAATTTAAGCTTGGCTAGTTCATATTTCAATTTCATGTTGTAGAAATAGAGAATAAAGATCTGACCAAACAGTGTAACCTTGACAGATAAGTAGATAGGTAGAGTGAAAAAAGGAGCTCAACAGTTTAATATGAGCTCTTGGATGTAATAAGTGTAGACTTGGATAAACATTAACATGTAAAAGAAAAGAAAGTTTGATAAGGGTTTTCCAGTCTAAGTGCACCCTAATAAAGAAGTAAAAATGCTAGGTTAAGTAGGTAGGGTAGGTAGATGATGGTTGCAGAAGAACATATGGTGAATTATAAGTTTAAATGTGTAAATATTTTACTTTCATTACAAAGCAAAGGCATACAACACATGAAAGGCATATCAAGTAAGCAAAGTCAAAATAACTAACTTCCCTACTCATTTCCCCTAAACGTTTCACTAATTTCCCCTAAGTGCCAAGGTATCTATCAAATTAGAGGAGCTCAAAGCAGTTCTCTGACTTCTGGAGGGACCAGAACCTCGACCCAATAATTTATAAAGCCTAAGTACTTAAGCCTATTCATCAATAATTACACCCCTTCATAAATCATTCATCCCCTTGATAAAGTTTTTCCTAAGTAAAATTCTATTTTACTTAGGGGAAATTAAAATATTTTACATAGAGACCCTCATTATTCACTTAGTTTAAGTTTTAATATACACATGAAAATGTGATACACTTAGCACTTAGCTCACTTGGTCATATTAACTATTAACTTATTATTATATAGTTCCCCCATATAAAGCATTACCCATTCCCGTATTACTTTAAAATATGTAAAAACCCCGAAATACTAATATCCCGCCCCTTTGGTTAGATATAACTATAATACATTTGTAAATGGGATTAATTAGTTAATCATAACTAATTAAGAACCCTGACTCTCGGCCACACTAAAAAAGGGTTAATTAACCCTCATGGTTAATTAATAACTTCCCCGACCAATCTCGTTGCTCCTGATACGATTAAATAATCTTTAATTACATTGGGCCCGTCCTCATTAAACTCCCGTCACTTTTCATTCCCGATAGCCATCTAATCACACCTCCCAGATCTGAAAACTATTGTGCATATCGCACGACCCTCCGCGACCGAATGTTAGCGTGCGATTGCGGAGTGGTTTTGTGAATAGTACTCTTGCCACACGTCATTCATCCTATGGTATTGCGCGGATGAGACCAAATATCGCCCCCCCCATAAGTGGTGCAATAAAAACCACTTACTGCCTCCCACTAAACGACAAAACATGACATTGTTTTCCTGTTGACTTGTCCAAATCCCGAAACTCACCAAATTCTTTATTTTGTATAAAAAACAAAAGCAAATAATTTCGTCATTTATTCTGCGAACCTGTACATCTATGCAAACTTAAATGATGAAGGTCAACCAACTTGTGCTCTCAGCCGCCAACCAACTTCAAACTTTGCAGTCGACGCCACCCAGAGCCGTCTAGTCACACCCAATACCTACATTCCGTTGCCCATCCCCAAGAGCAGGTATTTACCAATTTCCCCACAAGAAAACCTTGCAAATACTTGTTTTCCATTGCAAATTAATTGAAAAGTCCAAAATTCACCATAATTATGTTACTACTTTTGTATTTCAAGTCCCCCAGACTCTTTGTTTCACCAAAAATACAAAGAAAAACTCAGTTTTCTTCCTGAATCCACAAGAACCAGTATGGAAACTCTGGTAGCCCTAAATGTTACACCCATTACCACCCCTCATCGTGATTTAGACTACCTGCCTTTGGCAGATAAGGATTTCCAAATAAAAGACCTAATCACTGATAAAGACCATCTGAAAGTCTTTTGTTAATGTCGAGATAACCACTTGAATGGCTATGATGCCATGGGACTGTGGGAATACAACCTCCCAATGTACTTTCTCCCCTCTGTGCATGTTTTCCCTGATATAATCCATCAATGCCATGCAAATTACAACCCCAACCTTAGAGCAACAATGTATCCCAACCAAACAATCCTCTTTACAATAACTGTAGACTCAACCAATGAGATGCTGCAATTTCATCCTAGTCAAACCTTCACCCCCATTTCCCTTAGAAATTTACTTGAGAAATGAACTAAATTATCCCAATCTAAACTCAATTTCCTCTGTCGAACTTTCATATTAAAAGAATATCAAACTAAAGATCCACCTACTTATATGCCAGTTTTCTTCATAGATACATGCAAAATCATAATTGATATGATATCTGCAGTCATGGGATTCAACACTAGTGAGTATGTAGATGAATTTACCTTGGTGTTGATGTTTATCTTTACCCCTAGTCAGCCCCTTGCTGTCAAGTACTATTATGCCTCATTTATTGCTGAGAAAATTCATGACTAGTTCACGAGACTAGAGAATGAAAATGTTTTCAAGTATTCCACCTTCATATATCACCTCATCCTCTACTATCAATCAGACAAATTCCCATTTCATGTTAATAAACTTGATACTAAGGGTAATCGAAGGTCTGTCATCTTTTTGACTTCCATCTTCCATAGATCTTCTACTTGCTCATTCATATAGTGAGTTCATTGATCAATTTGTCCACCCAACGACCACCTCGCTGATAGGGAACTCCCCTCCTAGGATTAGTGATGGTATCAAAAGGATCCTTCAGCTCTCCAAATAGTATAGAGTAGGTGATTGGTACCTATCTAGAATCACAAAGAAATCAAGGTATATAGGTGTGAGCTTTCCCCATTAAAGCTACCTAAATATGTTCCAATGAGGTTGTTTGCATTGGAGTATTATAGACAGATAATAAACTCGGATTTGATTCATTTTACTAAGGCCAAGAAGAAAGCACAACTAAGGATCAAGGATCACTTAGGCCCTTTTATCTACAACAATAGGGAAGCAAGGAAAGCAGCAGAAAAAATCTTAGAAGACCACATGAAATTGAACAAAAGTTTTAGTTGGACTCCATACAACCCCCACAGTTTCATCTGTGGTAGAAGAATGAAAAATAGACTATCACCTTATTTTCATCACAGAATTCCAGAGATTGAGAAATTTTCTAATATGGATGAATGAAGGGAAGAGACTCTTGTAGAAACATATAGTGATTAGGTCAACATAGAAAATTTAATGAAGGATCTTGAAAAGACAATTGACCTGAATTCTTTTGGACAGGTACAATTTGGGACTTCTCAGAAGCCAATATCAGAGATTAGTGCCTCAACAGCTGATACCTCACAAAGGCACTCATAGGAGACTAGTGCACCACTTAAAAAAATCAAAGGGAAGAGAAAAAGAGACTAGTACTCAAGCAAGAGAACAACCAACCATGTCAAAGCATTCTCAAACCTCTCAGGAGCAGGCTCAAACACAGACCCACCTAACTCAAGTCAACATGGGAGACCCTCTAATTATGCAGACTATTCTGAATGAGGAAAAGAGCTTAAAGAGAGACAGGGAAGTAGCTACTCCTACTAGTGGTCCATTAGATCAGCCTGGTGCTAAGAGGCACAGGCTAAATCCTTATTCAGAAGAGGAATTTTTTGAAGAAACTACAGAGAGTCAGAGAAAAGAAGGTTCAGACAGTCAACATACTTTCCCAGTAGGTGGGACACCTTTTAGTTTACAGAGACAGGGGTTGGAGAGACAACAAAGTGCTGAAGTATTATCCTTCAGGCCTGCAGGAAATAAAAACTTAGACATTAAAGAGAATTTTAAAGAAATAAAGGCCAGAAATGAACCATTAAGGATCCAGGTCTACAACCAATATTTGAAGATGGCTCCCACCAATCATAATAGATTGATGTCAACCTATGACATCAAAGAAGACAAGATGCTGATGAGTTTTTTCAAGCCCAAAGTACAACAGCCTCAGTCCATTGCAGACTACCCCAAAACTGATTTTTAGGTCATGGCCAAAGACATTCACCCCTTGGATCAGATTGAGTTACACAAGCAAACATGGGAGATAGTGTATTCAACATTAACTAGTAAAGCTATGATGGCCCAAAGATTAGAAAATTCTTTGAATAACTGTCCAC
This sequence comes from Pinus taeda, assembly GCA_000404065.3. Lineage (NCBI taxonomy): Eukaryota > Viridiplantae > Streptophyta > Pinopsida > Pinales > Pinaceae > Pinus > Pinus taeda. The sequence continues at coordinate 62,891 of APFE031589058.1, read as the reverse complement.
CAATCTTCCTTTGTTATTTTAATTCTTTGGAGCTTTCTAAAGATTTCATCAGCTTCTGCGTATTTTACAAAATTAGGCTGCACTGGAAACAAATGTTTTATTTCATGTTCAACATAGAAAAGGTTCTCTGGACTGTCATAGAGAACTCTGCCTATAGGTATTGCCTTTGGTGCACATGCACTAGCTGATGAACTAGCCTGATTATTTGCATATTGAACCAATTTTTCAACATAGTCTTCATGCCTCATCAATTTATTATTAATAACTAAAATATTGGGAAGTCCTTTGCTCTGTAAAACGCCAAACTTTCCCATAAAATTGGTTCAATATGCAAATAATCAGGCCAGTTCATCAGCTAGTGCATGTGCACCAAAGGAAATACCTATAGGCAGAGTTCTCTATGACAGTCTAGAGAACCTTTTCTATGTTGAACATGAAATAAAACATTTGTTTCCAGTGCAGCCTAATTTTGTAAAATACACAGAAGCTGATGAAATCTTTAGAAAGCTCCAAAGAATTAAAATAACAAAGGAAGATTGGTGGACAGATATAACAAAAACTTTGTAACTTACCTTTGTAAAAAAAAAAAAAAAATCAATATTTACCACAGTCAATGTTGGTAAAAGAAAATGAATAAGGATAAAGCTAGTAAAGAGTATCAAAACAGGTCAAAGAGTATCAGTAAGAAATTGAAAAGCAAACGTCCAGCACAAAGTTACGAGGAAGACAGCAAGATGCTCCATCATAGGGCCTGGCTCCAGCTCATTCACAAAAATAGGGACAACAAGCCACCAGTTCGCTTTTATCTTCTATATTCGAGACCATCTGTCTCTATTTTTATGTAACATATAGTTAGGCTTCCTAAATTATATCTCTCTTTGTTAAGAGATATTTTATTGTAAATTTTTGTATAAGTACTTCCTTATTCGAAGTACTAAGGGTGGATTTTTAGACATTTCTATAAGATTGATTATTTTGGAATAGAAGTGTTGTTGGACAACTCTTGTATGGCTGGCTGGATGAAGAAATAAAGCAAATGAATTTTTACAAGATTCATGTATCAAACATTGAACAAATAAGTATTCTATATCTCATGTGTTATTGTTTTTTGGTTTAATATTTCAATTGTGTTTAATATCTGAATATTAAAACGAAAAAGTATAATTCAGAAAGTGCTTAAGTGCAATATGTCTTTAAAATCATTTTTATTATAAGTGTTTTCCTCTAAGCTATCATAGGCAATGAATTCTTAATTGCTCATGCTTCTTAGTTTATCATTTTGATCATTTAATAAGAAATTCTTAATTACTTTTTTTTAGTGATTATTCACTTTCCCTCATTTTGAAATTTGTTGAAGGATTCTTAACTGCCCTTCATCCCTTTCAAAACCATTCCATTCTTTCAAGTTCCCAATTGTTTCTTGTTTAGCTATCTTGCCCTGTGAAGGCCTCCTTTGTTGAATCATCTAAATCCAGTTTAGCCATCTACAGTTGACTCCATAGTCCAATGGCCTGAGATACTCTGTTCTATCCATCTGCTCCTGAATTCCATAACCAAACACAATCATAACCCTCAAGCTTTCATAACTAGCCTAATATCTTATAAAACAAAGTTAAATCTTAAAGAGAGAGCCCTCTCTGAGTACATATTAGCCAGATTTTGTACTTAAAAGTTGGTTTGTGGTTACCTCGAACCCCTTTCCTTTTTCTTACAACTTCAAGGAAAATCTGAGTGATAACATAGTGGCAACTACGCTGGGGAATACCAATTCCTCAGTCATAACAAATCTTTAAGAAAGTTTAAATCCTAAATCTAAAGCATCTTAAAGAAATCATAAAAGTTTTTTGTTGATATAAATTAAGGAAAGCCTAAAAACCTGCCTTCAGAAAGGACTCGTTACCCCAGATTTAATCCTGATCCCAATCCACCACAAGTGTTTGAGAACCCCAATTTGATTCCCAGAATTCTTAGAATACAAGAAAGTCAAGAAAGTTCTGCTAGTTCTCGGCCCACCTTCAGATCAACATCCTGCCCTATTAGGTGGATTTACCTTGAAAACGAACCATTTGATGAATACTTTGAAACCTCTTTGTTTAGGAATTCCTCTAATTTTGAATTAATTAACTTGATCCCAGATCCAACATTCATCGAAGAATTACAGCTTCAAGTTGTCAGTTCGTTAATTGATAAACATTTGCAGAAGTCACTACAGTTTGATCTTACCACTGAAGGAACACCCAATTCCTCTGTAATCACTTTTTCCTCTGCAAGCTCATCATCATTTCCTTATACATCTCAAATTCAAACCACTCCACATCAAACCACCCCTTCTACCCCTCCATCCACAACCCAAATACCCATTGTTATGCCTACCCCAGCTGTTGTTTCAACCTTACCTACAACCATGGCAAATAGATATACCCCCCTGGTTCTACAAGCAAACTTAGGTGCCACGCCCCAGGACTACCAAAGTAAGATCACTCAATTTGACGGTATTGGTACCTATACAGCCAAACAACACACCAAAAAGATGACTGATTATTTTGAAATTTATGAAATAGATGCTAATGATGTACAAATGATAATATTTTTTCAGAGTTTAACTAGAGAAGTCAGAACTTGGTTTAGGGCTTTAGCAACAAATAGTATAGACAACCTAGACATTCTCCATAGGCAATTCCTGAATCGATGGGAGAAAAAGAAAGATCCTCTTGAGATTATATCTGAGTATGAAAACCTAAAGAGAGGAATACAAGAAACTGTGCAGGATTACTGCACTAGATTCAATAATGTCTATAACTCCATGCCTTAAAACCTCAGACCCCCACCTGATTTAGCCTTAATCAAATTCCCAGATGGATTTTATTCTGACATGGCTTTCCAGCTAAGGGAACGAGCACCTAGAACTTTGGAAGATATGCAAAGCATAGCTATCAGTGTTGAAGCCAACCTGATTTCTAAAAGACCTAAGGCTAGGAGTGAAAGGAGAATACCAGTGAAGGAAGAAGCCTCACCTTTTGAACAGAAACTAGATGCCATAATTAAAGGGATGGATAGACTAGGCGACATAGTGGAAACGATTGAAAGGAAAGCCCCTTGGGATGGCCAACAACCAACACAGGGAGAAATCCTAATTTCCAAAAAAATTAGAACCTGAACACTGGGAAGATTTTCCTAGACCAAAAAATTGGACCCCCTTTCCAGGAAAATTATATAGAAGTTTCCAGCTCTGAAGGTCTACAAGAAGATACTCAGATAAATCTGATGGGACTCAGTAATGAAGGAGAAGTTTTCTTGACTCAAGAAGATCAAGAGGCCCATATTCTTAAACAGTTTCAAGCTCAATCAGGTGAATCATTCGAATTTAGGGAAGGATATGAAACAACCATATTTGAGGTGCATAAATAATACAACCTAAGAAGTAGGAGAATTGACGTTCCTGAAGCAAACAAATAAAATGTTTCAAAAGAACCCATAAAACGTAAGATAGTCACCACACATGTACATATTCTTTCTAGACCAAACAATAATCCTTCTAACCCAATAATTGAAGATGTCTTTGATAATCAACTGAACAATAAACAGTCCTCCACTCCCCTTCCTTCTAAGGGAACTATGGAAGAACCTCCAGAAGTTGATTTAGGAGAAACTGAAAATCATAACCCCACTCCTTAAAAGGAGAAAAACACAGAAAATACAGAAAATAGAGAGAATGCTATTATTTGAAATTCAAAAACCCAAACAGAAAAACCCTTTAATTTGGAAACTGAAGTAGGTAAGCTGAAAATTGTTGTTCCATTATTTGAATTAGCTAAACATGATGCATACCAAATTCAAATCAATAGACCACTGAAGATTATTGGAACTGAAGATTTAGTTAATGTTTTTGATGACTAGCCTGAAATAATCTTTGGTCCAAAAGTGAATGGAAAACATTTAGAAGGAGGAATTCCTCCTTTCTATGTGAGCTTAAACATACATGATAAGATTCTTCACATTGCCATGTTTGACTCTGGTGCATCTCATAATCTTATGCCCAAGTCTGTAATGGAAAAACTAGACCTAGACATCACTAGACCATACAAAGATATTTTTTCTTTTGATTCTAGTCAGGTGAGATTTTTAGGATTGATAAAAGACTTGTGTGTCTCATTGGTTCAATACCTGCAAAAACAATTTTAATGGATATAGTGGTAGCAAATATACCACCAAAATATGGCATGTTATTATCTAGGTCCTGGGGTGCTAAGCTTCAGGGGTCATTCAATTGGATATATCATATGCTACTATCTCATTTTTCGGCCAACCAAAAAAACCATACAGGGAAACATTGATGAAATATGTAGTAAGTAGTCAGGAGAAACCACAAAATTTCCCCATCTACTTAGTACACTTTGATATGGACTCGTTCATTCTTTATAATGCTGAAACCAATCCTCCAACACTTTAGAAGTTTTAGCAGCAGAACCAAAAGAAATTAAAAAAGAGAAATCAAGTGTTCACATCCAAGAATTATCAGATAACAAAGACAAACCAGATGAGAATGAAAAACTAAATCCCACTGTTAAACAAATTCCCACCACCCCTGACACTGACTATGTGCATGAAATACTTTGGCATTTAGAATTTGATGGCTCAGTCAATAAACTAGGGGCAGGAGCAGGAGTTTGAGTGTACAATTTAGAAAACGATCATGCTGAAGGCCATGCCTACAGATTCAATTAAAAATGCACTAATAATATGGCAGAGTATGAGGCTCTTTTGCTGGGTCTGAAACTTGTCAAAATATTAGGAGAAATCAGAGTATCTGTCATAGGATATTCAGAATTAATCATTAAGCAGATCAAAGGGAAATATTTAACTAGGGATCCTAGATTAGGGTATCATAGAAGAATAGTCATAGAGATTCTCAATACCTTTCTGGAAACTCAGCTTGCTACAATCCCTAGAAAACACAAGTTGCAAGCCCATAGCCCGGCCATGTTTGCCACCACCTGCAAATTATCTTTCAAACCTAATCATCAGTTTATTGATGAAATTAGGCATAGACCGGTCATACTTGACAATTTGAAGAACTGGTAGGTCTTTGATAGTAATGAACATATTAATAACTTTTTAACTTTAGATGAACAATTTTCTAACAGTTACATAGATGTTGATACGGTTGTTAAATCAAATAAGATAGATGAGGTAGAAACAAACATTTTGGAAGAAAGTTCAATAAATATGCTTCATCTCACAAAATTCACACAAAAAGAAGTTCAAACCTGAAACCAATGGACATTGATGAGATAATTGAAGAAGAAATAGAGGTTATCAACTTAAAAGACAATCATCTCCTTGAAGGATTAACTCCTCTAGAAGACCTCTTTGATTCCAATGATATCCCTAAGAAACCTAAAATGGAACCATTAAAAGCAGATATTGAGGAATACAACTTAGGAACAGAGGACAATCCAAAAATGATAAAACTGTCAAATTTTACCTCCTGATCAGACGCTAAAATATGTCGAACTCATGAGAGAATTCTAGGATGTCTTTGCCTGGAGTTACGAAGATTTGAAATCATATGACACCTCTATTATTCAGCATACTATACCTCTAAAAGAAAATCAAAAGCCCTTTAAGCAAAAACTCAGAAGAATCAACCCTGTATTATTACCACTTATTGAAAAAGAAATTAAATGTATGTATGAAGCACGAATTATTGCCCCTATTAGATTTTCAGAGTGGGTATCTAACTTAGTGCCTACTAGGAAGAAAACTGGGAAATAAGGTTATGTGTTGATTTGAGAAATGTGAATAAGGTCTCTCTTAAAGACAACTATCCTTTACCCAAGATGGACCATATTTTGCAAAGGGTAGTGGGTTCTTCTAGAATTTATCTTTTAGATGGGTTTTCAGGATATAATCAGATTTTAGTTCAAATTGATGACCAAGAGAAAATTTCTTTTACAACACGATGAGGCACTTTTATGTACCTCAAGATGCCATTTGGACTAAAAAATGCAAGAGAAACTTTCCAAAGGGCAATGGACATTGCATTTTCCAAAGAAATTCATGATTTTCTTGTTATATATCTAAATGATTTAACTATTTTCTCTAAATCTGATCAACAACACTTAGACCATCTCAGACAAGTCTTTTTAAAATGCAGGAAATATGGTATTTATTTTAATCCAAAGAAGTCCTTGTTCAGTATGGAGGAAGGTAAACTTTTAGGTCATATCATTTCCAAGGATGGCATTCAAATTGATCCTGCTAGGATCAAAGCTATACTACAGATACCTCATCCAAGAAGTATGAAAAAACTTCAATCTTTCCTAGGGAAGATAAACGTTTTGAGAAGATTCATATCTAAACTAGCTGAACTCATTAGACTACTAAATGATATGTTAAAAAAGGATTCAAGTATCAAATGGACAGTAGAAGCCAAGTAATCATTTGAAGAAATCAAAATGGAATTAACCAGAACACCGGTTCTCACAAGTCCTCAATTTTATAGAGACTTCATATTTTTTTCTTTTGCCTCAGAACACACCATAGCAGTTGTTTCATTACAAAAGGATGACCAGGGATGTGAAAAACCTATAGTATTTTTTAGTAAAGCACTCATAGATGCATCATTGAAATACAAAATCAAGGAGAAACAAGCTTTTGCACTTGTAAAAGCCATTAAAGACTTCATAATCTACATATTATACTCTCATGTGATAGCTTATGTGATTAAAACAGTGGTCAAAGTGATCTGATAATCACCCTATGAGTGACCTCAGTTAAGAATTATTAGATGGAGGTATTACAGACTCATGTGCTAGTGTGTGTGTCTAGGTTATTTAAGCAACGGATCAATCAGATTGCAAATACATAGACACTTGAAAATGGAAGACAACAGAAAAACACAGTAAGCAAATATAAGAACACAAGAAATTAATAAGGAGTTCACCCTATCCTCCAGGGCTACATCTCCGATCCAGTTTTCAATGGTGGCCTTATTTATTTGTGTCTTAAAGCAGAGAATTACAAATAAGGAGCTCAATATGAGTCTCCTGTCACAAGATAGCTTGGCAGGGTGGTTCTTGGATTTCCCAAGCCATTAGAGTAAACAGACTCTTGGCCTTACCAACTTTTTGACCTCTCGGGTCTACAATGGAAGGAGCCTAATGTGGTGCTTGGTCCTGACAGATCCCTCTCAGGGATGGCTCGAATTTCTCAAGCCCTCTGGTGCTCGATGTTGCCTTTGGTCAGCTTGGCCCTCTGTTTTCGTACTGCTTTTTTCTCTCCCTGTCTACTTTCTCTGTTCTTCTGCCGTCCCTCTTCTGCTAGTCTATGCATGGATTTAAAGCCACTCGAGCTCATGGCTGTTAGATTCCTCTTCCAACTCCATTGGATCACTTGCTACAACTTCGCTTGGAGTTCCCTGTCTCAGCATCATCATCAAACTCATAGGGTGCGGCCACTTGTCCTCTTGCGAACTGTGCCAACTTGCTTCGTCGATTCGGTTCTTCGGTTACGTCGTGGAATGAGTCATCCGCCACCTTGGCATCAAATCGGACCTCAAATTATTTTAGATCGCGGCTTAATCCCTTATTACATCCAGTACTACTATCGGGCGCGATATCAACCGTTAGATTTGGATCCCCCAGATCCAATTCCATCCGCTCATTTCACATGGTTGACTTGCTCGACCATTAGCATGCGATGAGCGGCGGTTTTCTCTCTCCTCTGCTTGCCATGCGTCGGGCGCTGAGTGGAATCGCTCCATTTTCACCAAATCTGCTTACTGCCCAAGGATGCCCCCAATGAATACCACTAGTTTTTAGAGCACGGGTCCCGCTTTAGCCTTTATCCTTTTTCCCCACGGTTTTCCTGGCTCCCATGCAACCAAGTGCTCAGGGCCCCTCCGTTTCAAAACTTTTTTCCAGCAATCATGTATCAAAAACTCCCTCTGTTTCCCGTTCTGGGCTTCCCAGGGGATAATTTCGGCTCTTGCACAGTCTGCATGGGCCTCGGTCAGCGCGTTTTGATTGAGGTCCTCGTCATTCCACGCTGGCTGCCAACTGCCACTGGTTTAGAGGTGTTTTTGATCGCTGCTCTCAATTCTTTGAAGTATGTCCTGACCTGGTACAACCATGGTTCTTTTGATTATTCTTTATGGATCCAATTCGGATCATGGCCTTCCCACTGAAAAGCTTTTGGACCACCAAAAGTTGGCTTTTCAAGCATCGACTAAGTGAGGGTACTATTGTCTCACTTGTCCAATCTCAATCCATTTTGCACTGCTCGACTTTGAACCTTTGAGTCCAATTTTGAGGTCCTCAATATCTCCTCTATGCGTTATCCTCACCTTCCTGCAATTCATTTAGATATTCAGGTAGTAGGTTGTCAATAGAAGGTAATTGAATTTTCTCTTCAGGATCCTCAATCATTGGAGGTTCAAACAATCTCAAGCAATCTGCATTTATGACTGAGTAGATGTGCATGTAAGCTAGTAGATCAAGGCGAAAAGCATTTTCATCGATCCTCTCAATTATCTTGAAGCGTCCATACTTGATAGGATTTAGCTTTTTACCTTCACCTTGCATCCTGTCCTTTCTAATATACAGCCAGACTTGGTCACCAACTTGGAAACTATGCTTCACCTGATGCTTGTCATGCCTTGCCTTGTATTTGGCTTGGCTCTTTTCAAAATGTTCTTGTATTGCCTGGTGAATCTCTTGGATCTGTTCAATGAACCTAGTTGCCTTGTCCACATCACCGTGTCCATCAATGGTGGTATATTTACCAAAGACAAAATCCAAAGGAGACCTTGGTGTGAAACCAAAACAGGTTTCAAAAGGATATTTCTATGTAGAAGAATGTTTTTCTCTGTTGTAAGCATGTTGCACATAACACAAGTGTGCATCCCAAAGTTTAGGATGTTTGCTGCAATATCCTTTGAGTAGCTGGATCATTGTCCTGTTAACTACTTCTGTCTGGCCATCGGTTTGTGGATGAAAAGCTATGCTTTTCTTCAGTTGGGTGTCCATTAGCTCCCACAGACTTGATAAAAACTTCCCCACAAATTAGGTGTCTCGATCAGATACAATAGAAGAGGGTAATCCAAAATGTATGCATACATGTTTAAAGAATACTTTTGCAGTTTGTTCAGCTGTAATCTGCTTATTACAAGGTATCAAAATGCACATTTTGCTGAACCTATTGTTGAGCCTCAAAACTGCACTCATTTACCCATCCTCCCAACAGCCTTTTCCTACTCATTTCCTTCTTTTGTCATCATTTCCTTCATCAACTTGTTCAATTCATTACATTATAGGACTTTGTAACATGATTTGCTAATTGTGCTAATGATTGACTGTTGTTTTAGATTTTTGGTTCAAGTGCTGCAATTCCGCAGCTAATACAGGATTTCCGCAGCCGGTCTCTGATTCCGCAGCTGATCCCAAATTCCACAGCCATTTTATTGTTTGCTATGATCCAGGTGTCCTTCAGAGAAAAGAGCCACATTGGCAAGTTCGTATGACTGTGTACATGGTGTGTGTGCTGTCAGCTCAGCCAAACTGGCCGTCTACACCCCCGGTCAACGTGGAGGTAGCTCTGGTCAAACGAAAAGGTTGCAAATGGTGGCACGGCTCTGCGTGTTCAGTTGGAGCACGTAAGTCACAACTGGCTTCTTCTTCAGCCACAAAGACTGCAGGGGACAAGAATCCAACATCGGATTTATTAAACCATGATGACTGTTCCCTAGATCCGTGCATGGTGCTGCTGAACGTGTCTTTTTCCTAGCTGTTAGTTAGCCTAGTTTACGCACAGAACAACTGATGTTCTTGCTATAAATAAAGCGTCTCTATACACTGATTAGTTAGCTTTTGAAGTTAATCTTTTGCTGTTGTAAAACTTTGTTTAAAGACTCTTTTATCAAGCGTTTACGCTCTCCACTATGTTTTACTATGAGTTGATTTAAGTCAAAGAAGACAATTCTGTTTCTATCTGCGTAGCTGATCTTTTAATTGGTTGAAGTGGATGGAGGGCCCCTGTCTGCTACAACCATTGTACAGTAGCCTTTGAATTTACTTTCTTGCATTTCTTTTTCTTTAATTTATCATGTATATTAATGTACAGTTTTGAGTTATGTTGCTTTACATTTCTGTACTTTTCATGATTGATCAGTGTGTTTTTACAGCTTTGATTAGGAGCCCGGGACAGTGTGCTTTTACTTCTTTTTAACGCTAGTGGCATCTGAAGTTGTCTTATCTAAACTGCTGACTTTCGTTCTGATTTTTATTGGTTTCCTTGCTTAGTTAGTTCCTTACTTAGTTTACTTTATCAAGCTTTGTCAAGTTGCTAATCTCTTGATGGTTCTGTTTATCATAATTCACTAACTTTTATGGGACCAAAACATCGTTTAATTGCAGCTTGGTTTATTTAGTTTTAGACTCATATTGCTAATTCACTCCTAACTCTTTTTACATGATCAATTCAGCTAAAGGCAGAATGTTAAGAGAGAATTAAGTAGTGTGATTTGTCACTTAATTTTTGCATTGCTTTAGATTCAATAGAAAGGTTAGAGTAGTGTTCTTGCTTTTAGTTGAGTTAATATAGATATCATTTTTATTCTTATCAGCAGTAAAGGTATTGGACTAGTGCCATTGGTCTTTTGTTTGATGCTTTACTTTCATTCAAAGATTTAATTCCATTTCAAGTTATTGTTCAAGTTTTCTCTTTTAAATCCAAGAAGCATTTTAGAAATCACCACATACACACACATTCACTCACTTGTTTATAACTTCATCACATCACATTAGGAAGATAAGTCAGATATAAACTAAAAACGACAAAAAGAACTAGGAAAGGCTGTTTAAGTATATATTGTACACTTCACTTCATCAGCTTACGAGCCCCGGGTTGACAATTTATGATAGCAATTTAGACAACACTAAATTGACCAAACACCTATCCACAACCACATATAGATAATCATGACCTTTCCTAGACTTAGGCAGTCCCCCAACAAAATACATGGAAATACTTTCCCAAGGGTGAGTAGGAACTGGTAATGGAGTGTACAAGCCTAGTTTTCTATTGCTAGGCTTGCTTTGAGCACACATAGTACACCCTCTTACATATCTAGAAACAATCTCATTCATTTTTGGCTAATAACAAAATCTTTGTAGATGTGCAACTGTTTTACTTACCACAAAGTGACCTGATATCGGAGAAGTGTGTGCCTCTCTGATTATCTTTACTCTCTCTGTTTGTGGAATTCAGAGTTTCCCACAATGATATAAGAGTCGGTCCTTCACATGATAATCCATTTCTTCTACCCTTTTGCCTTGACTCAAAGTTGCCTATACATCTTTAAAGTCTATATCTTGAGCATATTGTTTAATGTAACTTTCATGTAGTACAGAATTATGCTTAAGTATAGTAGATGCATTTATAATGGGTCTAGATAACATGTCTGCAACTTTGTTATGTATGCCCTTTTTATATCTGATGACTAAATGAAATTGTTGTAGAAAACCCATCCATCTGTAGTGTTTTGATTGCTGCAACTTAGTTTGGGAGTGTAGATATTGAAGTGGTTGATGATCAGTATGTATTACTATCTTTTTGCCCATTAAGTAATGTTTCCACTTTTTCACACTCTGAACTAATGCATACAATTCTTTATCATATGTAGGATAGTTAACTACTGCATAATTAAAAGTCTCATAATGATAACATATGGGTTTATCGTGTTGTGTCAACACTGCTCCCATGGCATAGTCACTAACATCTGTTTGGATCTCAAATGGTATTTGTAGACCAGGCAATGCTAGTACAGGTGCTATATTAATCTTTTCCTTCAAGGTGTCGAAGGATTTATGATATTTGCCTCCCCACTGAAACACGTTGTTCAATCCTATCAAAGCATGTAATGGAGCTACAATTGAGGAAAAGTTAGAGATGAACTTCCTCCAATATTGTGCTACTCCTAAGGAGCTTCTCACTTCTGTAGCAGACTTGAGTTTAGGTGAGTTTACAATGACTGCCACTTTAGAGGGATCTATTTTCAATTCACCACCCCCTACTATATGACCCAAATAATTTAGAGATGTTTTTCCAAATTCACATTTTGAGAGTTTAACATAAAGCTTTTCTCTTTTCAAAACATTTAATATCTGCTTAACATGTTTTAAGTGTTCCTCCCACATTTTACCAAAAATGAGAATGTCATCCAGATACACAATATCAAAATCATCAAGGAAAGGCCTGAGTACATCATTCATTAATCTCATGAAAGTAGTTGGGGCATTGGTCAAGCCAAAAGGCATAACCAACCACTCATACAATCCTTGCTTTGTTTGGAAAGCAGTCTTCCATGCATTTTGCTCTGCAACTCTGACTTGATGGTATCCACTGTGCCAGTATAGTTTGGTGAAATAAACAACTTCTTTTAATTGATCTAAAAGATCATCTATCGAGGAAGGGGATAACGATTTTTGATTGTTATCTTATTCAGTGCTCGGTAATCAATGCACATTCTCCATGAGCCATCTTTCTTTCTCACCAAAATGATTGGTGACCCACATGGTGATGTGCTAGGCCTGATGAACACCTTCTCTAGTAATTCCTACACCTACTTCTTGATTTCAGCATTCTCTAAAGCAGACAACCTGTACATTCCAATGTTAGGCAATGGAACATCTTGCTGCAAAATAATATCATGTACTATTTCCTTTTTGGGTGGCAACCCTTTAGGTTCCTGAAATAGGACATCATACTCTGAAACAATCTTTTCTATATCAGCTTTCTGCTTAGCATTACATCCCTCAAATATATTGGTTTTATCAGGTTTCCTTTCCTTTAGAACCATCAGTAAGAATTGTTTGCATGAATTTATCATTCTTTCCATTTGCCCTGAGTTTATGAGAGTATAATTATTCTTGAGCTTATGAGCTCTTACAAAGTATTTGATTCCATCTTTAACAAGTAGATACTTGTTCTCATTTCTATAGAAAATAGATTTTTTATCATACAAGTAAGGACTCCCTAAAACAATTCCACATATATCCAAAGGAATTATGGCTAACTCAACCTCGTCTACAAAAGCTGACCCAAAAGAAAACTTGAGTTTGCATTGTCTAGTCACTTGTAGTTGTGCTTTATCATTCAACCATCCTAATGGGTATGGTTTCTTGTGAGGTGTAGTTGCTAATCCCAATTTCTTTACAATTACTTAAAAAATCAAATTTACTTGTGAGCCACTATCAAACAAAGTATCAATCTTTTGATGTTTGGAAACAACTCGGATATGGAAAAGCTCAAGTCTTTTTCTCCCATGTTGTCAATCAATAATACAGTGTGTAGAATTACTAGTAGATGATTTAGAACTCTTACGTTTTATACCTATGGCTGCAATGATTGTTTCATCTCTCGAGTCTGACCCCAAATCGTTATGAATAGCTGCAACAATCTTCTTCTTCTTGCCCTCGGACTTCTTAGATCTCAACTTTGGATTTAGAATCCAACAGTGCTCATCATCATGCCCATCCTTTTTATAGTGAGTGCATGAAGCTTTGCTTTTCTATGCAGTGTTAGCCTTCCTTGCTTTCCATTTCTGCTTTCTTTTCTCCTTGCTCTTGCTTGTAGTGGGTTGGGATGGTCCCCCAACTTCTGGATTTCCATTCTTTCCTCTAGCCTCTAGATGAGTAGCTTGTACAAATACCTCATCTATACTAGTGGGATTAAACATGAGGATGGTATGCCTCATGTAGCTGTGTAGACCGCCAATGTACTTCAAAGAGACTCTGGTGAGTCGAATGAGATCCCTAGAATCAATGCTCTCTTTCTAAAAGTCTTGAGTGTACCCTTGCACACTTTTCCCTTTCAACTACTGAAGAGTTTGCCAACTCATCATGGCTTGTTGCATGTAGGCCAATGGATAGAATTTCTTCTTGATGGTAGAAACAAATTCACTCCAGACAGAGATAGTCTTACCATGTCTTTTCATGTCAGCTTGGGTTCTGCCTTCCCACCAAACCAAGGCAGTGCCTACTAGGCGTAGGCTCGCCAGCCTAATTTTCTCTTGTCCGAGTCAATGTTCTGCACTCTACAATACACATCAATTTGTTTAATCCAATTGTCCAGCTTTTCAACATTTAGCTCTCCATCATATATAGGCAAGTTGAATTTAACAACTAGCTTAATCAAAGATACTTTCTTATTACGCATAGGGATGTTAGGAGGTGTAAGAAAGTTTTCCTCTTTCTCTTTTCTTTTTGAGTGGTCATGGGAATGAGATTCATCTTCTTCTTTATCTTGTTTAGAGCCTGATGAATCTTCATATTTATTCTTTCTAAAGTCCCTATACATTTATTCTACCATAGACTTTATAGCTAGGAAACTCTCTATGAATTGAGGGTCTAGCCCCACAAAACCTTCCTAAGACATGGTGTTTTGAGGATAGACTCTCCCAATCTCAGGATTAGTTTCGACCAACTCTCCTTATCCTAATTTGAGATTTGATCTAGTGAGCATTCAATAGCTAAACCAACACAAGCTTGTCTAACCTTACAACCTAAAGCTCTGATACCACTTGATCTGATATATACCCTATGAGTGACCTTAGTTAAGAATTATTAGATAGAGGTATTACAGACTCATGTGTTGGTGTGTGTGTCTATATTATTTAAGCAATAGATCGATCAGATTGCAAATACATAGACACTTGAAAATGGAAGACAACAGAGAAACACAGTAAGCAAATATAAGAATACAAGCAATTAATAAGGAGTTCACCCTATCCTCCAGTGCTACATCTCCGGTCCAGATTTTAGTGGTGGCCTTCTTTATTTGTATTTTAAAGTAGATAATTACAAAGAAGGAGCTCAATATGAGTCTCCTATCATAGGATAGATTGGCAGGGTGGTTCTTGGATTTCCCAAGCCACTAGAGTACACAGACTCTTGGCCTTACCAACGTTTTGACCTCTCGGTCTATAATGGAAGGAGCCCAATGTGGTGCTCGATCCTGATAGATCCCTCTCACGGATGGTTCGAATTTCTCAAGCCATCTGGTGCTCGATGCTGCCTTTGGTCAGCTTGGTCCTTTGTCTTCTTAATGCTTTTTTCTCTCTCTATCTACTTTTTCTGTTCTGCTACCGTCCCTCTCCTGCTGGTCTATGCATGGCTTTAAAGCCACTCGAGCTGATGGTTGTTAGATTCCTCTTCCAACTCTATCAGATCACCTACTACAGCTTCGCTTGGAGTTCCCTGTTTTGGTGCCATCATCAGACTCATACGGTGCGGCCACTTGTCCTCCTGCGAACTACGCCAGCTTGCTTCGTCGGTTCGGTTCTTTAGTTACGTCATGCAATGAGTCATCTGCCACCTTGGTGGTCAAATCAGACCTCAAATTCTTTTATATCATGGCTTAATCCCTTGTTACATCCAGTCTTACCATTGGGTGCAATATCAATCGTTAGATCTGGATCCCCCAGATCCAACACCATCTACTCATTTCGCGTGGTTGACTTGCTCGAATGTTAGCGCGCGATGATCAACGATTTTCTCTCTCCTCCGCTTGCCATGCATCAGGCACTGAGTGGAATCGCTCCATTTTCAGCAAATCTACTTACCGCCCAAGGATGCCCCTGACGAATACCGCTATTTGTTAGAGCGCAGGTCATGCCTTAGCCTTTAGCCCTTTTCCCCACGGTTTTCCCGGCTCCCATATGACCGAGTGCTCAGGGCCCCTCTTTTTTGAAGGTTTTTTCCTAAGTGCTAAATGCGGATCAAAAACTCCCTCCGTTTCCCGATCTGGGATTCCCAGGGGCTAATTTCACCTCCTGCGCAGTCTCCATGAGCTTTGGTTAGTGCGCTTTGACTGAGGTCCTCGTCGTTCCATGCTGGCTACCAACTGCGACTAGTTTAGAGGTGTTTCTGATTGTTTCTCTCAATTCTTTGAAGTCTGTCCTGACCTGGTATAGCCATGGTTCTTTTGATTATTCTTTATGGATCCAATTTGGATCACAAAGACATATTAACTCAGGATGGAATTAATGGAAAAAGGGGTAAGTGGATTGCTACCATCTTAGAGTATGATATTGAAATAAAACCTACAAAACTGGTAAAAGGATAGGGATTGGCCAAACTCATGGCAGAAACTAATTTTCAAGCCCTGGATATAAATGAACTGGATGACGAACAGGAGATGGCGACTCCACAAATTAGCCCAGACTTTTCAGACTCACCTTGGTATTCTGATGTAATATATGTTTTACAAAACCTGCAAGTTCAATAAATATGCTTCATTCCACAAAAAGAAGTTCAAGACTTGAAACCAATGGACCTTGATGAGATAATTGAAGAAGAAACATAGTTTATCAACTTAAAAGACAATCATCTCCCTAAAGGATTAACTCCTCTAGAAGACCTCTTTGATTCCAATGATATCCCCAAGAAACCTAAAATGGCACCATTAAAAGCAGATGTTGAGGAATACAACTTAGGAACAGAGGACAATCCAAAAATGATAAAACTGTCACATTCTTCATCTCCTGATCGGAAGTTAAATATGTCGAACTCATGAAAGAATTCCAGGATGTCTTTGCCTGGAGTTACGAAGATTTGAAATCATATGACACCTCTATTATTCAACATACTATACCTCTAAAAGAAAATCAAAATCCCTTTAACAAAAACTCAGAAGAATCAACCCTGTATTATTACCACTAATTGAAAAAGAAATTAAATGTATCTATGAAGCAAGGATTATTGCCCCTATTAGATTTTCAGAGTGGGTATCTAACTTAGTTCCTACTAGGAAGAAAACTGGGGAAATAAGTTTATGTGTTGATCTGAGAAATGTGAATAAGGTATCTCTTAAAGACAACTATCCTTTACCCAAGATGGATCATATTTTGCAAAGGGTAGTGGGTTCTTCTAGAATTCCTCTTTTAGATGGGTTTTCAGGATATAATCAGATTTTAGTTCAAACTGATGACCAAGAGAAAACTTCTTTTACAACACCATGGGGCACTTTTATGTACCTCAAGATGCCATTTGGACTAAAAAATGCAGGAGCAACTTTCCAAAGGGCAATGGACATTGGATTTTCCAAATAAATTCATGATTTTCTTGCTATATATCTGGATGATTTAACTATTTTCTCTAAATCTGATCAACAACACTTAGACCATCTCAGACAAGTCTTTTTAAAATCTAGGAAATATGGTATTTCTTTGAGTCCAAAGAAGTCCTTGTTCAGTATGGAGGAAGTTAAAATTTTAGGTAATATCATTTCCAAGGATGGCATTCGAATTGATCCTACTAGGATCGAAGCTATACTACAGATACCTTATTCAAGAAGTATCAAAGAACTTCAAGTTTTCCTAGGGAAGATAAACTTTTTGAGAAGATTCATATTTAATCTAGCTGAACTCATTAGACTACTAAATGACATGTTAAAAAGAGATTCAAGTATCAAATGGACAGTAGAAGCCAAGCACTCATTTGAAGAAATCAAAATGGCATTAACCAGAACACTGGTCCTCACAAGTCCTCAATTTGATAGAGACTTCATAATTTTTTTCTTTTGCCTCAGAACACACCATAGCAGCTGTTTTATTACAAGAGGATGACCAAGAATGTGAAAAACCTATAGCCTTTTTTATTAAAGCATACAAAATCATGGAGAAACAAGCTTTTTCACTTGTAAAAGCCATTAAAGACTTCAGAATCTACATATTATAGTCTCATGTGATAGCTTATGTGCCTAATGTAGTGGTTAAAGGCATCTTAACTCAGGGCGGAATTGATGGCAAAAGGGGTAAGTGGATTGCTATAATCTTACACTATGATATTGAAATAAAACTTACAAAACTGATAAAAGGACAGGGATTGGCCAAACTCATGGCAGAAACAAATTGTCAAGCCCTGGATATAAATGAACTTGATGACGAATAGGAGATGATGTCTCTACAAATCAGCCATGCCTTTTCAGACTCACCTTGGTATGCTGATGTAATATATGACCTACAAAACCTGCAGGCTCCTCCAGGGTTATCCAGAATAAAGAATAGGTTTTTAAAAATGAAAGCTTCAAAGTTTTGTATCTTAGATAATGTTTTTTTTTGGAAAAATCATGAAGGAATTTTATTGAATTGTTTATTAAAAGATGGAGTTAACAAGTCTCTCCAAGAATTTCATGCGGGAGACTGTGGTGGACACCTCTATTGGGGAAACTAACTGCAGATAAAATCCTAAGGGCTGGATTATATTGGCCAACCTTGTTTGCAAATGTGAAGAAATTTGTAACTTCTTGCCATAAGTGTAAAATTTTTGAAGGCAAGAGAAAGTTGTTACCTTTACCCTTAAAATCCGTTTCCACCGAGAAGCCTTTCCGACAATGGGGTCTTGACCTCATGGAGAAATCCATCCTCCCTCCTTAGTCCAACATAAATGGATACTCACTACCACTGACTATTCTACTAAATGGATAAAGGCTGTCCCTTCTAGATAGGCTAATGACACAGTGATTATAAGTTTCTTAGAGACCAATATATTGTCCAAGTTTGGCTACCCTACTAATATCATTATAGATAATGCTACAACTTTTAGATCAAATAAGATGATAAGTTTCTGTAACAAGTACCACATTACACTAGGCCATTCCATAGATTATTACCTTCAATGGAATGGACTGGAAAAATCTTCTAACAAGAGTCTCATTAATATCATTAAAAAACTGTTAGAAGAAAACAAGAAGACTTGGAGCAAGAAACTGATAAATGCATTATGGGCAGACATGCTTACAACCAAAAAATCCATTGGAACCAGCCCTAATGAGTTAGTATATAGCATGGAAACTATTTTTCCTTCATCACTAGGTGTTCCTGTTATGAAACTACTCCTAGAAGCTCAAGTAGAACCCAATGATGTTCAAAGAAGGATAAACCAGACTATCAATTTATAGTAGACCAGAGAGGAGGTGTACCAAAGATCCCAAGTGTTGCAGGAGAAGCTTAAGAAGATATTTGACAAAAGAACCAAGGTAGAATATTTCTACTTTGGAGACAAAGTGTTAAGATGGGATTCCAGAAGAGAGGATAAGGGGAAACATGGGAAGTTTGACTTCCTATGGAAAGGACCATACATCATCTATGCTTTGAAGGGAGACAATGTATATTTTCTTAAAAATTTAGATGGTACAAAAGCAGAAGAAGGACCAATCAATGGTCGGATGTTAAAGCATTACTTTGATCCTACTTACTAGTGTTACAATATTCTTAACATGTACATATTATATCCTTTGTAATGTCACAGTTTTGATTGGACAATAACTTTTTGGATTTGAAGCCTGAAGAGAAGGCCCTAAGCTTCAGGAGTATCACTGTCATACATACAATAATACAACAAGCAGAAGAAGATTGCAAATCATAGTCAAAGTCATTCAGGGGCCACTGATCCACTGTTCTTGACTTTCCACCAGGAAAAGCCATCCCCAAGTGGAGCCACAATTATGACCCTATACCAATAGGTGTCATATATCATGATTGACTTGATGAGATATGTAATATATTCATACCTTTACTTGTTGCAAGGGTTTTCCATATTTGTGAAAAAAATAAAATAAAAATTTAAAAATATAAAGAGGGTATACCATAAAAGAAAAATCAAAGGGTAAAAAGAATAAAAGATGGTCAAAAAATGAAAGAAAATGAACTCCACAAAAAATAAAGACCAGGAAAGTGTGCAAGTCTAAATGCCACTAATTTTTACTTTTGTATAATAAACAATTGTGTGCAGTTTGTCACCTATGCCACAATTCATGAATAATCAAACAGTTTAAGCTTGACTAGTTCATATTTCAATTTCATGTTGTAAAAATAGAGAATAAAGATATGAGCAAACAGTGTAATCTTGGTAGATAAGTAGATAGGTAGAGTGAAAAAAGGAGCTCAACAGTTTAATCTGAGCCCTTGGATGTAATAAGTGTAGACTTAGGTAGGCATTACCATGTAAAAGAAATGAAAGTTTGATGAAGGTTTGCTAGTCTAAGTGCACCCTAATAAAGAATTAAAAATGCTAGGTTAAGTAGGTAGGGCAAGTAGATGATAGTTGCAGAAGAACATATGGTGAATGATAAGTTTAAATGTGTAAATATTTTACTTTCATCACAAGGCAAAGGCATACAACACATGAAAGGCATATTAAGCAAGCAAAGTCAAAATAGCTAATTTTCCTACTCATTTTCCCTAAAAGTTTCACTAATTTCCCCTAAGTGCCAAGGTATCTATCGAGTTAGAGGGGCTCAAAGCATTTCTCTGACTTCTGGAGGGACCAGACCCTCGGCCCAATAATTTATAAAGCGTAAGTACATAAGCCTATTCATCAATAATTACATCCCTTCATAAATCATTCATCCCCTTGATAAAGTTTTTCCTAAGTAAAATTCTATTTTACTTAGGGAAATTAAAATATTTTACATAAAGACCCTCATTATTTACTTAGCCTAAGTTTTAATGTACACATGAAAATGTTATACACTTAGCGCTTACTTCACTTGGTCATATTAACTATTAACTTATTATTATATAGTTCCCCCATATAAAGCATTACCCATTCCTGTATTACTTTAAACTATGTAAAATCCCCGAAATACTAATATCCCACCCCTTTGCTTAGATATAACTATAATACATTTGTAAATGGGATTAATTAGTTAATCCACAACTAATTAAGAATCCCGACTCCCCACCACATTAAAAAAGGGTTAATTAACTCTCATGGTTAATTAATAACTTCCCCAGCCAATCTCGCTGCTCCTGATACGATTAAATAATATTTAATTGCATTGGGTCTACCCTCATTAAACTCTCGTCACTTTTCATCCCCGATAGTCGTCCGATCACACCTACCAGATCCGACGACTGTCGTGCATATTGCACAACCCTCTGCAACCGAATGTTAGCATGCGATCACGGAGCGATTTTGTGAACAATACTCTTTCCACGCGTTATTCATCCTATGGTATCACGCGGATGAGCCCAAATATTGCTTCCCTCCATAAGCAGTGCGATAAAAACCGCTTACCGCCTCCCACTAAACGAAAAAACATGACATCGTTTGCCAGTTGACCTGTCCAAATCCCGAAACCCGCCAAATTCTTGACTTTGTATATAAAAAAAAGTAAATCATTTCGTCATTTATTCTACGAACCTGTACATCCATGCAAACTTAAACGACGAAGGTCAACCATCTTGTGCTCTCAGCTGCCAACCAACTTCAAAATTTACAGTTGACTTCGCCCAGAGCCATCCAGTCACACCCAGTACCTGCATTCTGTTTCCTGTCCCTAAGAGCAAGTATTTACCAATTTCCCGACAAGAAAACCTTGCAAATACTTGTTTTCCACTGCAAATTAATTGAAAAGTCCAAAATTCACCATAATTTTGTTACTAATTTTGTAATTCAAGTCCCCTAGACCCTTTATTTCACAAAAAATACAAAGAAAACCTCAGTTTCCTTTCTGAATCCAAAAGAACCAGTATGGAAACTCTGGTAACCCTAAATGTTGCACCCATTATCACCCCTCATCGTGATTTAGACTACCTGCCTCTAGCAGATAAGGATTTCCAAATAAAAGACCTAATCACTGATTAACACCATCTAAAAGTCTTTTACCAATGTCAAGATAACCACTTGAATGGCTATGATGCCATGGGACTATGGGAATCCAACCTCCCAATGTACTTTCTCCCCTATGTGCTTGTTTTCCTTGACATAATCCATCACTGCCATGCAAATTACAACTCCAACCTCAGAGCAGTAATGTCTCCCAACCAAACAATCCTCTTTACAATAATTGCAGATTCAATCAATGAGATGCTGCAATTTCATCTTAGTCAAGCCCTCACCCCCATTTCCCTTGGAAATTTACTTGAGAAATCAACTAAATTATCCCAATCTGAACTCAATCGCCTCTCCAGACTTTCATATTAAAAGAATATCATACTAAAGATCCACCTCTTTATATATCAATTTTTCTTCACAGACATAGACAAAATCATAATTGAAATGATATCTACAGTCATGGGATTCAAAACTAGTTAGTATGTAGATGAGTTGACCTTAGTGTTGATGTCTATCTTTACCCCTGGTCAGCCCCCTGCTGTCAAGTACGATTATGCCTCATTTATTGCTGAGAAAACTCATGACCAGTTCATGAGACTGGAGAATGAAAAGGTTTTCAAGTATTCCACCTTCATATATCACCTCATCCTCTACTATCAATCAGAAAAATTCTCATTTTCTATCAAGAAACTTGATACTAAAGGTAATCCAAGGTTTGTCATTTTTTTGACTTCCATCTTCCATAGATCTTCTGCTTGCCCTTATTCATATAGTAAGTTCATTGATCAGTTTGTCCACCCAGCGACCACCTTGCTGACATGCAACTCCCCTCCTAAGATTAGTGATGATATCAAAAGGATCCTTCAGCTCTCCAAACAGTACAGAGTAGGTGATTGGTACTTATACCAGAATCACACAGAAATCAGGATATATGGGTGTGAGTTCTCCCCATTTAAGCTACCTAAATATGTTCTAATGAGGTTGTTTGCAGTATTATAGACAGATAATAAACTTAGATTTGATTCATTTTACTAAGGTCAAGAAGAAAGCACAACTAAGAATCAACGATCACTTAGGCCCTTTTATCTGCAACAATAGGGAAGTAAGGAAAACAGTGGAACAAATCTTAGAAGACCACATGAAATTGAACAAAAGTTTTATTTGGAATCCATATGACCCCCACATTTTCATCTGTGATAGAAGAATGAAAAATAGACTATCACTTTATTTTCATCACAGAATTCTAGAGATTAAGCAATTTGTTAATATGGATGAATGGAGGGAAGAGACTCTCGTAGAAACAAATAGTGATAAGGTCAACATAGAAAATCTAATGAAGGATCTTGAAAAGACACTTGACCTAGATTATTTTGGACAGGTGAAAGTTAGAACTTTTCAGAAGCCAATATCAAAGATTAGTGCCTCATCTGCTGATACCTCACAAAGGCACTCATAGGAGACCAGTGCACCACTTGTAGAAACATCAAAGGGAAGGGAAAAAGAGACAAGCACTCAAGCAATAGAATAATCAACGATGTCAAAGCATCCTCAAACCTCTCAAGAGTAGGCTTAAACACAGGTCCACCCAACTCAAGTCAACATGGGAGACCTTCCAATTCTGCAGACTCCTCTGAATGAGGAAAAGAGCTTAAAGAGAGACAGGGAAGTAGCTACCCCTGCCAATGGTCCATCAGATCAACCTAGTGCTAAGAGGCACAGGCTAGATCTTCATTCAAAAGTGGAATTTTTTAAAGAAACTATAGAGAGTTAGAGAAAAGAAGGTGCAAACAATCAACATACTTTCCCAGCAGGTGGGACACCTTCTGGTTCACAGAGACATGAGTTGGAGAGAGAGAAAAGTGCCGAAGTATCATCATTCAAGCCTGCAGGAAATAAAAACTTAGACATTAAAGAGAAGTTTAAAGATATAAAGGCCAAAAATGAACCACTAAGGGTCCAGGTCTACAACCAGTATTTGAAGATGGCTCCCACCAATGAGAATAGGTTGATGTTAGCCTATGACATCAAAGAAAGTGTTATAAAACCAGCTCACAAAAAGATAGAAAATATAGATCAACGCCTTAGAATTTAGCCTCTTCGAGGGGGAAACCTCCTTTACATTGCACAAATGAATGATTCTTTGATGATTCAAATGATGAAACCTCCCTTTTGTATATAGGAGTTTGAGTCACAATATAACCCAGCTGACCTAACAATAATAATATAAAGCCACAAAAATAACAATAGAGAGATTCTATTGGGAACAATGATAACAATATGGGAATAATAGGGGCAAAACAATATTAATAAGGGATATGACTACAATAGTAATGGGGTAATCACTAGTATTATAGGGGCCTAACATGCCCCTCCCTTTAAAAAAAGTGTTGTCCTCAATGCTTGAATAGTTCTAGATGCTTCTGTATAAAATTCTGAATCTTCAGCGGATAAGTTCTCCTACTTGATGAGATACTCCAAAATTGATCAATTTTGTAGCTGTCGAGTTCTTATTTCTGTGACTCCTTCCGGTTCCAATATAAGTTTTCCTTCCTTGTCAAGTTCTAGCAATATTGTTTGAATTGGGAGCTTGTTGCCTATAACCTTCTTTAAACAAGAAACATAGAAAAATGGGTGCACTTGAAGCTTCAATTTGTATGCCATAGTACCAATCTTTTGCAACACCTTGTACGGACCATAATACTTTGGTGATAATTTATTATCCTTCTTAACTTGCTTGAGGGACATTTGTTTATATGGTTGTAGCTGTAGGAATACCCAATCACCTACATCAAAACTTCTTTCGCTGCGATGCTGATTTACCTGTTGTTTCATTCTATTTTGTGCCAACAATGTTATCCTTTAAGAGTTGGAGGACTTGTTCTTAATGTTCGATGTGATGTTCCACTACTTGAACCTTAGAATTTTCTCTTAAATATGATGTGATGGATGGTGGTTGATATCCATAAAGTGCCATAAATGGGGTCATTTTTGTTGCTGTATGGAACGAAGTGTTATACCACCATTCAGCCAAAGGCAACTGTTTAACTCATTGTGTCTGTTTATTAGATACAAAGCAACGAAGATATCCTTCCAAACAATTGTTTACTATCTAAGTTTGCCCATCAGATTGAGGATGATAAGATGAGCTATGAGCTAACTGAGTACCAAGACAAGAAAATAATTCTGTCCAAAAATTTCCAGTGAAAATGGGATCTCTATCACTTACAATAATCTTTGGGTTTCCATGTAGCTTTTGAATTGTTTCCATAAATGCAGCAGAAACTGTACTGGATTTAAATGGATGTGATAATGCACAAAAGTGTGCATACTTGGTAAGTCTATAAACTACCACCATGATGACACTCTTTCCCTCAGACTTGGGTAAACCTGTAATAAAATCCACTGAAACCTCCTCCCAACGTTGGTTCGGAATGGATAAAGGTTGTAATAGACCCGAGGTATTAATTGTTTCAACTTTATTTTGTTGGCAAGCCAAACATTCCGCCACAAATTTTTGAATATCCAATTTAAGACCATCCCAAAAAAATTCCTTCTTAACTTTGTGGTAAGTTTTTAAAAATCCTGAGTGCCCTCCTAAGGGAGAAGTGTGCAATTCCATAAGAATCTTTTGTTTGAGTTGGGAATTCTTATAGAGGTATAAGCAATCTTTGTACCATAACGAATATTTTTTCCAACTAAATGTATCAGATGTACTGCAAGCTTGTTGTAACTTTCGATTA
The DNA here is from genome assembly GCA_000404065.3 of Pinus taeda. Classification (NCBI taxonomy): domain Eukaryota; kingdom Viridiplantae; phylum Streptophyta; class Pinopsida; order Pinales; family Pinaceae; genus Pinus; species Pinus taeda. The sequence continues at coordinate 37,531 of APFE031589058.1, read as the reverse complement.
AGTGCCCACACTTCTTCATCATTCTTCCATTCCTCCCTTGCTCCATTTATCCAATCTCGTTGGATAATAGAAATGGCGTACAACAATGCTTCCACATTCTCATCCTTTCTTGAGAGTGCATCTTCCACCACATTTTGCTTCCCTTTTTTGCATATGATTTCAAAGTCATAACCCAACATCTTTGTGACCCACTTTTGTTTCTCTTCAGAGGATAATCTTTGTTATAAAAAGTATTTAAGGCTATCATGATCTGTTTTTACCTTGAAGTGTCTTCCCATTAGGTAGGTTCACCATTTCTTAAGTGCATGTAGTATTGCCAACATTTCCTTCTCATAAATATCTTTGTGTAAAAACTTTCCCTTGATTTGACGACTTTCAAAAGCAATGGATCTTTCATCTTGCACTAAAACGACACCAATTACATTTCCTGAAGCATCACATTCCATAATAAAGGTTTTTGTGAAGTCCTACGTAGCTAAGACCGGTGCTTGGCACATTGCCTCTTTAAGATGTTCGAAGGCCTTTGTTGCTTCTGAAGTCCATGAAAATGAATCTTTCTTCAATAATATTGTTAGAGGTGCTACTATTCTCCCATAATTATTAACAAACTTCCAATAATACCCTATCAACCCAAAAAATCCTCGCAGATGCTTTATGGATGGGGATTTTCCATTCCTTAATGGCTTTAATTTTGCTAGGGTCTACCTTAACTCCTTCATGAGATACAATATGACCCACATATTCCACCTCTTGTACTCCAAAGAAACATTTGGATCTTTTGCATATAATTGTTTCTCCTCCAATAGTTGTAGCACCCTATCAACATGTTCAACATGATCCTTGCAAGACTTACTGTAGATTAGTATATCATCAAAAAATACTAGCACAAATTTTCTAAGGAAGGGTTTGAAAATGGAATTCATCAACCTTGAAATGTAGAAGGTGCATTGGTAAGGCCAAAAGGCATGACCAAAAATTCATAATGACCCTCATGAGTTCTAAATGTTGTTTTCGGGATGTCTTCAGTCTTCATTCTGATTTGATGATATCCTGAACGAAGATCCAACTTGGTGAAGTAAATTGATCCATGCAATTCATCCAGTATTTCATCAATGACAGGAATGGGAAACTTATCTTTAATAGTGAGCTTGTTGAGCTCCCTATAATCTGGACACATGCACCATGATCCATCCTTCTTGTGCACCAATACTACTGGAGCAGAGAAAGAACTTTGACTAGGTTGAATTATACCAGCCTCTAGCATTTCTGCAACCATACGTTCAATTTCACTCTTTGGGCATAGGGATATTTGTACAGCGTGATGTTTGGAGGAACACTTCCTGGAATCAAATGAATAGCATGATCTTGATCACGAATAGGTGGGAGACCTTTAGGAGTCTCAAATACCTTGGAATGATTGTCCAAGACTTTTTGGAGATCTAGAGAAATAGGTGATTTCGATGTGGAAACATCTAGCAAACATAATTGTGCAATTACACCTCTTTATTCCTTTTTTCAGAAGCTTTGTCATACCGTTAGAGCTTATTACCTTTCCCGGTTTCCATATAATACCCATTAATTCAACTTCCTTTCCTTCTACAGAAAATTTCATGAAAAGTTCTTGAAAATTAAAAGCTATTTTACCCAAGGATTGTAGCCAATGGACTCCTAGTACAACATCAGCACCACCCATTGGAATGGAAAGAATTGGGCTATTCAATACATATTCACCCATGGATAGCTTGATATTATGGCACTTTTCAGAGAAATTTATGGTTGCTCCACTTGCAACCATCACTTGACCCTCTGATGTTGGATATAGGAAGCAATTCAATTCCTTTGCTACCTTACAATGAATAAAATTGCGGTTACTTCCTAAATCAATCAACACTATTACCTTTTTCTTCTTGATTTGTCCTTCTTACTTGATGGTTTGAGGAGTGGTAATTCCCGCCATTGCATTACAAGATATGGCTGGATTCATTTCTTCTTTATCTAGGCTTTGTTCCTATAGTATATCCTCTTCTTTTGACCTTTCTTGCTCCTTTCCTTCTTCCTCTTCACAATATATGTAGAATAATTTCTTCTTAGCACACTTATGACCTTTAGTGTATTTTCATTCACAACTGTAACAAAGTTGCCCTTATTTCTTTATAGGTACTAGC
>APFE031589058.1:0-24772 GCA_000404065.3 Pinus taeda | reverse complement strand
AGTGGAGAATTCTGGGAAGATGATGTATCAGTTGACCTTGTTCCTTTAGGTAGTGAAGCAACACTTTTAGGGACTTAGGAGCCCTCAATTTATGGAAATTTATGATTGGGGTTGAAGTGCCCAAAAATGTCTATAACAATCGTTGTTGTTGTTGGCACTCGTGGCTTTTAAACTGGTGGCTTGGCTACCTAATGCTGGTGGTTTTTTATCATGAATGGCTTCTTGCATGTTGTATACACCTGTGGTTACACTAACCCTGCCTCTAGAGTTTATTTTTTTAAAGGGATCAGCCGTTACAGGAATCCTGCAGGATTTCCTGTTACTGCTTCTCCCTTTAAAATTTATGGCTAAGGTGTGAATAGGGACTGAAAAGAAAGTTGAGGAAGGTTCTGAGGGAAAAATAAAAGTGGCTGGTATGCACCAGGTAAGAAACAAGTTTAAGAATGTTGTTTTTTACTCTCCATTTTTTCAAGGAAGAAAACAAAGAAACAAGATTTCTGTGTTTTTTTTGTGTAGGGAAGAAAGAAATGAGTGGAAATGTAGTGGTGAAGGGATGGAATGGAGGGTTAGGAGGATGAATGGTGGCAGGGAGGTCCACAGGTCTTCTGGACATATTTCTAGCCCTCTGATTCTTTTATGAGTTTGATTTTGAGCTCTCTGTGGTTTATATAGGAGCCCCTTGTAGAATGCCTAGAGTTTCCTGTAGGATGCAAAATTTCCAGAACAAGTGAGATCAGGGCTTGGGGAAAGACAATGGTGATCGAGAAATGAGCTGTTAAGGGTGTATTCAGCTTGGCCATGTCCTTTTTTCCTCTGTGACCCTCTTGCAAGCTGCAATGCATTCAAAAGAAGTTAGTTTTTCTATTTTTTCCCTGTTTTTTTCTTTTTTTTTTTTCTTTTAATTTTTTCTCCTTTTTTTTTGAGACAGTTGGGGCGCTTCCAGGAGGTTTTCACCCTCACTACCTACCCTGGGCACCTCCAGGAGGTTTTCACCCAAGGATCTTTTATTCTCTTTTTCTGTTGGCGCTCGTGGCTTCTGAACTAGTGGCTTGGCTACCTCATGCTGGTGATGTTTGATCAGAAACGACTCCTTGCACGTGGTATACACCTGTGTCTGCACTGACCCTACCTCTGGAGCTTAATTTTTTAAAGGGATCAACTGTTACAGGAATCCTGCAAGATTTCCTCTAACTGTCTCTCCCTCTAAAATTTCTGGCTGAGGTGTGAGTAGGGACTGAAAAGATAGCTGAGGAAGGTTCCGAGGGAAAAAGAACAGTGGCTGGTATGCACCAGGTAAGAAACATGTTTAAGAATACTGCTATTTATTCTCCATTTTTTCAAGGAAAAAACAAAATAAACATGATTTACCTGTTTTTTTGTTTACAGGGAAGAAAGAAACGAGTGGAAATGTAGTGGTGCAGGGATGGAATGGAGGATTAGGAGGATGAATGGTGGCATGGATACGACAGAGGTAACCACAAACCAATCTTTGGTTTGCAGGTTCTAGCCCACCTGCAATCAGAGAGGGCTCTCTCTTAATGATTTAGCTTTGTTGGTGATGATTTTAGGCTAGTTATTGGGTTCAGGGGTTTTGATTTTTTGTTTGGATGGAAGATGAATGTGAGGAAGATAATTCCAAGCAGAGAGGCAAGGGAAAGTGTGATAAGTTTCAAACCATTGGGCATGGAGTCATGGATTAAGGCTTGTTGTTGTGTTTTCTTGGTCACAAGAGGATTATGAAGCGGGATAGCTACACATGAAACAATACCAATTTGCTGAAAATATGGGATGAAAGTCAGAGATGAAAGACAATCAAGAATCTTTCATTAACTAACAAGGAAAGAGGTGAATGAATGGTTATCTAGGAGAAGTTAAGAATTCCTAAACTAGCATTCATATGTGAAAGAAACGGCGTAAACAAGATCATTTAAGTATGCATGTTCATAACTATTCCTGATGAAAACATGAAGAAATTGCAAAAATTGAGCCTAAGGTGCAGCCAAGCAAATCCTAAACTATTCTTCTTTTCTGCAATTTAGATGGTGGATTGATGATAACACAAACATGAAAACTAAATAGAGTTAAAGAAACACTTATTGAACCATGTAGAAGCATAGGAATTCCATAGTCACTCCTTGACCAGTTAAACACAGCAGACAGTTTCAGAATCCATGCTTTCAACAGTCTTTGATTATAGAAAGTATCACATTTACAGTGCGATTCTCTGCTCGAGCAAAATATCGAACTAACAAAGATCAACAACCAACCAACCTCTACTCCATTTTCCAGGGTGGTATATATAGACAAAATATCTAAAGTTAGTTATTACAACCGACCTAAACAGGTCTGCAGGAAAAAGCTTTCTAAACCTAACTTATGCTGGAATTAACTGTAAGTACATCTTCTTTGGGCTGCCAGTGGCAGCTGGATCAAAATTGAGTTAATGTGATGTCCTCTGTGGCTTGGTGCAGTGATCCTGTGATCACTGCAAATTGAGTTCTGGTCCACTTATCTCCTGTGATTTTAATGTGCAGTCATTTGTGTTGGTGAGATTTCAATGCTTCCTCAACTACTTCTTGACTTTTAGGGCTTTTCTTTTAATGCTGGATTTGCCTCAAGCCCTGAGAGAATCTCCTCTGATACACTTTGCCGCTACACTGATGCTCTTTGACATGCTTTTTATCTTCATATCCGCTCTGATACACTTTAACCTCTGAACCCGGTCTCTCTCTATCTTCAGATATGTTTAAATTAGCAAAATCAAGCTTTTTCTGCCATTTTCGGTGCAAAAAGGGCTGAGGAATCAAAAGATTCCGTAAAGATTCTCCAATATGGCCCATTTCCCATAGCGATGAAATTGCCTTTATTTTTCATTCCGGAGTTCTGAAGCTTGACTTTCGCGCTTGCGCGTTTTTCCAATTTTTTGGCTGCTGATGTCAGCATGACGTCAGCTATACGGTGGATGACGTCAACATGACGTGAGTAGTGGGGTCCTCTAGTACAGATGTGATGTCAGCATGCTGACGTCAACAGGGTGACGTGGCAGTATGACGAGGTGATGACATGGTGGGACACGATGGCAGGTGACGTGGGCTAGGCGCAAGCAGGAAGGGGTGAGGTGGAGCCGACGTGGCGAGATGACGCGACGCTCCTATCATGCGAGGGGAAAGGCGGTTTTGGGGTTCATCGGACCGCCTTTGGTATGGAGGCGGTTTTTGTCAGGGGTGGCTCGATGCAATGGGAAGGTGCCAGCTGTCCCGGTGTACGACGGTAAAACCGTCAGACATCGGGTGCTAACATACCCATACTAAGGTCCAGGTGACTTAGTAATTCCCAAGAAGATATTTATGGTTATGTTTCAACCAGGGGGAGGGGATATTTACATAGGGGAGTTATTAACATAGTTTTAATAGGGGGAAGGGAAAATAGATAGGGAGTTAAATAATGATGTCAGTAGTTAACATGAAAATGACAAGAAGAGCGCTAAGTCCCAGAGATCTTACGATTCAAAGGGGAGATAGGACTTTGCAGAGAAAATATGTACCCTCCTTGGATAAAGCAGATCTTTACCAAGTCAAATGATATGGAAAATGATGAACTAAGAGATATCAAGCAGATCTTGACCTCTTCAGGGGAAGTTAGTAAGTGATTTGGGGAATAAAAAGAAGGGGAAGTTAGTCATGCCTCGCTTGAAGTCCTTCAAATGGGAACTGCCTGTTGACTGTGATCTGTGTGAGTGTAACACTTGAAAATGTGGAATTAATCACAAATCAACATTCTGCAACCTGAAAATTACCTACCTAGCCTACTTACCTAACATTTTTTCTTCTTTTTGGTTTGGGTGTACTTGGACTTGCAAACCCATCTTTTCAACTTTTTCTTTTCATGTCTTCCTATCTACATCTACACTTATTTCTCCCAAGGGCCCAGATTAAGCTGTTGGGCTCCTTTGATTCTCTACCTATCTAAGAATCTGCCAAGATTAAGCTGTTTGGACAGATTATTCATTCTCTATATTCTAAAATAGGAAATTGAAACCTAGGAAGACCAAGATTAAGCTGTTTGGACTTCCCTTCAACTGAAAATTGTACAAAACTAAAATAACTCTTCAAAATTGGGATGCAACATTTGAACTTTGAGTAGCATTCTTTCATGGCATCTTTCTTTGGTGACTGTTAGCAAATATGGAGCATTGCAACATGCAAAGTATGACATATTTGGCTTGTAAAAATGCCCATCATGAAATATGAGTAACTTGTTGCAGCAGGAGGCTAACAATAGCTCCACTTGGGGATGGCTTCTCCTTGTGAGCAGCCAAGAACAGCAGGTCAAACTACCTTGATCTTTTGTTGTTGCTGTGTTTTTTTAAAAACTTCTTAGTGCTGACTGATTACATAAATTTGAAATTTGGACTGCAAACAACACTTTCCCTCAACTGATTAGCTAGTGAATTATGAAGCACCGCCTGCTTTCTTCTGCGTGCTTTAGCATCTGGACTGTTTACAAAAAATAAATAAAGTGATGATATATACAAACATTTATGTATAGAAAATAACACTGCCTGTTCTTTCTTAATCAAAAGGGATCATGGTAGTGTTTTAGCATTCGGCCATTAACAGGACCTTCTTCAGCTGTGCTGCCATCTAGAGTTTTGAGAAAATATGTATTATTTCCTTGCACAACACTGCTAATGTATGGACCTTTCTACAGAAAATCGAATTTTGCATGTTTTCCCTTGTCCTCTCTTCGTGAATCCCATCTTAGAACTTTACTGCCAACCCAGAAATCTTCTGCTTTAGCTTTCTTATCAAACATCTTTTTGAGTTTCTCCTGCAACATTTGAGCTCTGTCATACACTTGTTCTATGGTTTGTTGAAGATGAATGGTTTGATTTACTCTTCTCTGTATGTCATTTGGTTCAGCCTGAATCTCCTGCAACAGTTTGATAGTAGGAATGCCCAAAGATGAAGGAAATTTGGCCTCCATGCCATATACTAGCTCATAAGGGCTCATCCCAATGGATTTCTTAGTTGACAGCCTGTCTGCACACAGAGAATTTGTGAGATTCCTATTCCAGTTCTTTTTGTTTTCCTCTAGCAGCTTCTTTAAGATATTAATGAGGATTTTGTTGGATGATCCGGCTAAGCCATTACCTTGAGGGTAGTAAGCTGTGGAGTGGCCCAAGGTAATGTGGAATTTATGGCAGAAATTGATGATCTTTTTGGATTTGAAGGCAGCAGCGTTGTCAGTGATAATCTTCTCAGGGCAGCCAAATCTGAAAAGGGTATTTCTCTTAAGGAATTGGATAATGGTGGAGTCATTGGCTTGTCTACATGGGACAACTTCAATCCACTTAGTGAAATAATCTGTGGCTGTTAAAATCCACTTGTGCTGGGCTGAGGAAGAGGGATGAATTTCTCCAATGAAGTCAAGACCCCATTGTTGAAAAGGCTTTTCGGTTGAAATGGGCTTGAGGGGCAAAGGAAGTAATTTTTTTTTCCTTCAAAGATTTGGAATTTGTGACATGAAACAACAAATTTATTGACATCTGAAAAGAGAGAGGGCCAATAATAACCAGCCCTTAAAATTTTGTCAGCAGTGGACTTCCAATATAAGTGTCCTGCACAATCCCCTGCATGGAATTCTTTCATGATGCTGTTAGTTTCATTCATAGTCAAACAATTAAGAAATATTCCTTCATGATTTTTCCAAAACAAAGCACCATCTATGACACAAAACTTTAATGATTTCATCCTTAAAAATCTTTTCTTGCTCCTGGACAATCCTGGGGGAGCAGAGAGGTTTAACAATACAAAGCAAATATCAGCATACCATTGGGATTGCAAAAAGGCTTCACTGATCTGTGGAGTCGCCAGCTACGGTTCATTGTCCAGTTGATTAATGTCTAAGGCTTGGAAATTTGTTTCGGACATTAGTTTGGCTAAACCTTGTCCTTTTATCAGCTTGGTAGGTTTTATTTCAATGTCATATTCAATAATGCTATCTATCCATTTGCCTCTTTTACCTTCTAGTCCCTCTTGAGTTAATATATCTTTTACGACAGATTTTTGGACATAGGTGATCACATGGGAGTATAAGATGTAAATTATGAAGTCTTTGATGGCCTTAACTAGGGCATAAGCCTGCTTTTCCATAATCTGATATTTCAAGGGTGCATCTCTTAAAGCTCGGTTGAAGAAAGCAATTGGCTTTTCATTACCTTGATCATCCTTTTGCAACAAGACAACGACTATGGTGTGCTCAGATGCAAAAGAAAAAATGATAAAATCTTTGTCGAATTGCGGACTGGTGAGGGCAGGCGTTTGAGTCAAGGCAGTTTTGATACTTTCAAAAGCTTGCTTGGTTTCAAGAGACCATTTTACCTTGGCATCTTTTTTTATCATATTGATCAATAGCCTTATTAGCTCAGCTAGGTTTGGGATAAATCTCCTTAGGAAATTGATCTTTCCCAGGAATGCTTGCAGCTCTTTTATATTTCTTGGATATGGGATTTGGAGGATAGCTTGAATTCTTTCAGGATCAATTCTAATCCCATCTTTTGATATGATATGGCCTAGAAGCTTGCCTTCCTCAAGGGCAAACATGGACTTCTTATGATTCAAGGAAATGACATATTTCTTGCATGTCATGAAAATTTGCCTTAGATGTTTAAGGTGCTCTTGGTCAGATTTGGAGAAAGGGGTTAGGTCATGCAGGTATACAACAAGGAAATCATGTATCTCCTTGGCAAATGAAATATCCATTGCCCTTTGAAAGGTAGCACCAGCGTTCTTCAGCCCGAAAGGCATTTTAACATACTTAAATGTTCCCCACGGTGTGGTAAAGGCTGTCTTGTCTTAGTCATCTGGGTGAACAAGTATCTGATTAAAACCTGAAAATCCATATAGTAAAGAAATTCTAGATGATCCCACTACTCTTTGTAAGATATGGTCCATTTTGGGCAAAGGATAGTGGTCTTTTAGAGAGACCTGGTTTAAATTTCTCAAGTCTACATACAGTCTGATCTCTCCTGATTTTTTCCTTGTGGGAACTAAGTTAGACACCCATTCAGAGAATCTGATGGGTGCAATGATACCTTCTTCAAACATTCTCTTTATTTCTTTTTCAATGAGGGGAAGAAGCATGGGGTTGATTCTTCTAAGTTTCTGTTTGAACGGTTTTTGATTTGGTTTTAGGGGAATGGTGTGTTGGATCACTGACGTGTCATAGGACTTCAAGTCCTCATAAATCCAAGAAAATACATCTTGGAACTCTTTGAACAAATCCGCATATTTTGGTTTTTAATCAAGGGGCAGATTTTTGGACAACTTAATCATTTTGGGTTGTTCTGCCGTCCCTATGTTCTGTTCTTCTATAGAAGCATTTATAGGCTCCATTTTTGGATTTTTGGGCACATCATTGTGATCAAACATGTCTTCTAATGGAGTAAGGCCAACAGGTAGAAAATTAGTCTTTAAATCAATAAACTCATCCTCTGCTTTGGCTGTTTCCCCTAAACACATTTGTTTCAGCTGTTCTGTGTTTGCATTGTAAAAAATAGTTGGGTTAAGGATTTGTTTGGTTGTTGCAGCTGTTACAACCTGCTAATTTTCTTCTGTTAGCTGTTGGGAATCGTTCATGGCATCCATGTCAATGTTTGTGTTTGAAAATTCGCCCTCAAGAGTGAGGAAATTGTTAATTTGGGCATCATTTTGAAACACTTGCCAATCCTTGACATTGTTAGGGACTAAGGGCCCATGTTTTATCTCAGCAATGAAATGGTGATTTGGTTCAAAGGGAAGCTTGCATGTGCTAGCAAAAGTTGCTAGACTGTGAGCATGAATGTTATGGTCTCTTGAAATTTTGGCAAGCTTGGACTCATTAAAAGAGTTTAGTATTTCTGTGGCAACAATCCTGTAAGCTCTCTTTATACTATCATTAGTAACAAAGTTACCTTTCATTTGTTGTATAATTAGATCAGAGTCACCTAGAATGGATACTTTTGTAGCTCCTAGGATTTTGAGCAATTTTAGGCCTAAGAGGAGAGCTTCATACTCTGCCATGTTATTTGTACATCTAAAATTTAGTCTATAGGCATGGCCTTTTGCGTGATTGTCATGTGTATTGTAGATCCATACTCCTGCCCCTGCTCCTAATTTATTGACAGAACCATCAAAATCTAAATACCATGTGATTTCTTGCTTAAAGTTTGTATTAAGAGTTTCAGTTATCTGAGGATTGGGCAGAATTATAATTTCTGTTTTGGGAGGTTCTTCTTGTTTGCTAGTTTCCTTGACTGTTGTGACAATTTTATAGACATTGGCAACTGATTCCTCACTGATACATGTTTCTCGCTCTAAGGCTGAAGGCTTATCATCAGTTGGAGGATCGGTGTCATCATTAAATAAAATAAAAGAATCCATATCAGAATGGATTGAGTAAATTGGAAAATTTTGGGGATTTTCCTCACTGCTTACCACATACTTCATCAGTGTTTCTCTGTAGAGTCTCTTTGGCTGCCCAAAGACAGATATAGTGGCATAAGAGAGGTCAAGTTGAAGGGATCCTTGCAGTTTCCCCCCCCATGATCTTCATAGGAGCATGCCATACTTTGTGGGAATGTTAGCAACTACTACGTCCATTAGAATTGTCTTGTTGGGAAATTGGACTAGAGACACACAAAGGTCTTTGATTAAGCCTAAACACTTGACTTGACTTGATTCAAAGGAGTATAAATATGTATAAGGTCTTGTGATATCAAGGTTCAACTTTTCCATTACAGCTTTGGGCATTAGGTTATGTGAGCCTCCTGAGTCAAACATGGCATTATGCAAGATTTTGTCATGTATGTGCAAACTGACATAAAAGGGTGGAACATGTCCATATGTTGATTTACCATTAACTTCTGGACCAAACAACAGCTCAGGGGTATCGTCTAAAACATTTACATCATCCATGACCTCTGGTAGTTGAAGTGACCTTTGAATTTGTTGCCTATATACATCATGTTTGGCCAGTTCTGAGAGGGGAATGGATATCTTGAGTTTTCCAATTTCTGCTTCTAAGTTGAATGGTTTCTCCAATGGATTCTTAGCATTGATAGTAGTAGATTTCTCTTTTTCAGGCATATTCTCTATGTTTTCTTTTTGAATGTCAGCGATATGATGAGTGACAGTTTGTGATATCTCCGTTTTGGGAAGATTTTTTGGAGTGCCGTTCAGATTTTCTTTGGAGGGAGAGGAAGGTAGAGGCTGATCAATAGGAGGCTCCATGTCTGTTATATCCTCTATAGTTACCTGATGCGGGTTTGTGACAGCAATATCAGCTGGTTCTGTTATGACAACATTGTCTTTAATTTTGTTGGGTTGTTTGCTATCCTTTGTTCCGTTGGATGCAGGGACATCAATGGTCCTTGTTCTTAACTTATATTGTTTGTGCACTTCATACACAGCAGAATCATAACCTTGTTTGAAATCAAAAAACTCTCCCGACTTGGTCTGAAATTGTTTTATATCAGGGTAGTTTCGGTCCTCTTGCGTGAGAAAAATTTGCTGTTCATTTTTCGAATCTATCAGGTTCATGTGAGTCTCATCTGTGGGCTCACTGGATGTAGATGCCTCCGCATAATTTTCTTGGAAAGGAGGCCTAATATCATGGTCGGGACTAGCCCTTCCAACATTTGTGGTCTAATTTTTCCTGAAGTTCGGGTTCCTTATGGTGTTGGACTGTTGTCCTTTCCATGATGATTTTCTCTCAACGATCTCTACTCTGTCTCCTAGGTTATGCATACCGCTGATGATAGCATCTAATTTTTGGCCTAAGGCTGAGGGTTCTTCCTTGAAAGTAGTTCTTCTCTCGGTTTTGGCTCTGTTTCTTTTGGCAATTAGGTTTGCCTCCACGCTTACAGCAACATCTTCCATCTCTGCAAGGCTTTGAGGGGCTCTTTCCCCTAACTGATATGCCATTTCAGCATCAAAACCATCAGGGAATTTGTACAAAGCAAGATCATGTGGAGGTCTCAAATTTTGAGGTATTGCATTGTAAACGTTATTAAACCTTGTACAGTAATCCAAAACCGTTTCCTGAGGTCCTCTTTTGATAGTATCATACTCAGATAATATGTGCGAGGGTCTTTCTTTTTCTCCCATCTGTAAATAAATGTCTGGTATAAGGCTTCTGGATTTAAGATGGAATTGGGTGTAAGTGCCCTAAACCAGGTTCTGACATCACCGGTCAAACTTTGGACAAAAATCTTCATTCTCACACTGTCATCATCAATCTCATAACTCTCAAAGTAATCCTGCATTTTCTTTGTATGCTGTAGGGCTGTGCAGGAATTTGTGCCATCAAAATAGGTAATTTTTGTCTGATAATCCTGAGGCATAGCCTCGGGATTAGCAGGCAGCTGTAAGGGCGCATATCTATTAGCCATATTAATAGGGATAAGTGGAACAACAGGGATAAGGGGAACGACTGGAGTGACTGGGATAATAGGAGAAACCGCGGTAGTATTTGTAGTGAACGGAGGTGTGGAAGAAGTTCCTGGAGAAGTGGATGATGAACAAGGGGAAGAAGGGGTTGAACGGAACAAAACTTTGACCGGGGTTGTAAAACTACTAGGTTGAACTGTTTCAGGAATAGAAGCAGTCAAATCTTCTTGCTGCTCTTGCTTTCTGCGGATTTTAGGGATTATGTTGGTATTTTCAAAAACAACAGGGGGATTCGGATCTGGATTTTATCTTGTGTAGCGCGAATGCTTCTTGGGAGCCAACTTCTAACTTGTTTTTTGGGAAATTTTCTAAGAACACAGGTCGACCAAACTTTTTTAAGGTTGGTTTCTTCCTCTGTGGAGCTTCAGACTGGCTTTGTGAGATTAACTGAGGAGTTCCCCAACGGAGTCGCCATTATGTTATCACTCAGTTTGTCCCTAAGCTCCTGAAGGGATACGACCGAGGTAACCACAAACCAATCTTTGGATTGCAGGTTCTAGTCCACCTGCAATCAGAGAGGGCTCTCTCTTAATGATTTAGCTTTGATGGTGATGATTTTAGGCTAGTTATTGGGTTCAGGGGTTTTGATTTTTTGTTTGGATGGAAGATGAATGTGAGGAAGATAATTCCAAGCAGAGAGGCAAGGGAAAGTGTGATAAGTTTCAAACCATTGGGCATGGAGTCATGGATTAAGGCTTGTTGTTGTGTTTTCTTGGTCACAAGAAGATTATGAAGCGGGATAGCTACACATGAAACAATACCAATTTGCTGAAAAGATGGGATAAAGTCAGAGATGAAAGGCAATCAAGAATCTTTCATTAACTAACAGGGAAAGAGGTGAATGAATGGTTATCTAGGAGCAGTTAAGAATTCCTAAACTAGCATTCATATGTGAAAGAAACAGCGTAAACACGATCATTTAAGTATGCATGTTCATAACTATTCCTGATGAAAACATGAAGAAATTGCAGAAATTGAGCCTAAGGTGCAGCCAAGAAAATCCTAAACTATTCCTCTTTTCTGCAATTTAGATGGTGGATTGATGATAACACAAACATGAAAACTAAACAGAGTTAAAGAAACACTTATTGAACCATGTAGAAGCACAAGAATTCCATAGTCACTCCTTGACCAGTTAAACATAGCAGATAGTTTTAGAATCCATGCTTTCAGCAGTCTTTGATTATAGAAAGTATCACATTTACAGTGCGAGTCTCTGCTCGAGCAAAATATCGAACTAACAAAGATCAACAACCAACCAACCTCTACTCCATTTTCCAGGGTGGTATATATAGACAAAATATCTAAATTTATTTTTACAACCGATCTAAACAGGTCTGTAGGAAAAAGCTTTCTAAACCTAACTTATCCTCGAATTAACTGTAAGTACATCTTCTTTGGGCTGCGCCAGTGGCAGCTGGATCAAAATTGAGTTAATGTGATGTCCTCTGTGGCTTGGTGCAGTGATACTGTAATAGCTATGCATTGCGTTCTGGTCCACTGATCTCTTGTGAGTTTAATGTGCAGTCATTTGTGCTGGTGAGCTTTCAATGCTTCCTCAACTGCTTCTTGACTTTCAGGGCTTTCCTTTTAATGCTGGATTTGCCTGAGCCCTGAGAGAATCTCCTCTGATACACTTTGCCGCTACACTGATACTCTTTGACATGCTTTTTATCTTCATATCCGCTCTGATACTCTTTAGCCTTTAAACCTGGTCTCTCTCTGTCTTCAGATACGTTTAAATTAGCAAAATCGGGCTTTTTTTGCCATTTTCGGTGCAAAAAGGGCCGAGAAATCAAAAGATTCCGTAAAGATTCTCCAATATGGCCCATTTCCCGTAGCTAATCGCGCATCGAAAACTACCTCTGTTTTTCATTCTGGAGCTTTGAAGCTTGACTTTTGCGCTTGCGCGTTTTTCCGATTTTTTGGCTGCTGACGTCAACATGACGTCAGCTGTAGGGTGGATGACGTCAGCATGACGTCAGTAGTGGGGTCCTCTGGTACGGATGTGACGTCAGCATGCTGACGTTAACAGGGTGATGTGGCAGTACGGCGGGGTGATGACGTGGTGGGACACGGTGGCAGGTGATGTGGGCCAAGCACAGGCAGGAAGGGGTGAGGTGGAGCCGACGTGGCGGGATGACGCGGCGCTCCTGTCATGCGAGGGGAAGGGCGGTTTTGGGGTTCATTGGACCGCCTTTGGTATGGAGGGGGTTTCTGTCAGGTGTGGCCCGATGCAATGGGAAGGCGCCAGCTGTCCCGGTGTACGACGGTAAAACCGTCAGACATCGGGTGCTAACGTACCCATACAAAAGGGCACCCGATATGTCTAATACCCGTCGGATCTGGGGGAGGTGATCTAACGGTGGACGGGCAGAGAAGGTGTGCGGGGTTTAGCAGAAGTGAGAGCGCGTTATATTTTAATTTTTTACGGCGCTGGTGGGTAGGGACTTTAGAAAATGGTGCTGGCGCATTGGTTTATTTATTAATCAGATATTAATAAATTCAAAAGAAATGCACGGGGGGGTTAGTTTTTGCATTTGGAGAGGGGTTTTTGTGTTTTGGAAGGAGTCCAAACACTAGGGAAGGGGAATTATGCGGAGATGAGGGCTCTTACTAAGGTCCAGGTGACTTAGTAATTCCCACAAAGATATTTATGGTTATGTTTCAACCAGGGGCATATTTACATAGGGGAGTTATTAACATAGTTTTAATAGGGGGAAGGGAAAATAGATAGGGAGTTAAATAATAATTTCAGTAGTTAATATGAAAATGACAAGAAGAGCGCTAAGTCCCAGAGATCTTAGGCTTCAAAGGGGAGATAGGACTTTGTAGAGAAAATATGTACCCTCCTTGGATAAAGCAGATCTTTACCAAGTCAAATGATATGGAAAATGATGAACTAAGAGATATCAAGTAGATCTTGACCTCTTCAGGGGTAGTTAGTAAGTGATTTGGGGAATAAAAAGAAGGGGAAGTTAGTCATGCTTCGCTTGAATTCCTTCAAATGGGAACTGCCTGCTGACTGTGATCTGTGTGAGTGTAACACTTGAAAATGTGGAATTAATCACAAATCAACATTCTGCAACCTCAAAACTACCTACCCAGCCTACTTACCTAACATTTTTTCTTCTTTTTGGTTTGGGTGCACTTGGACTTGCAAACCCATCTTTTCAACTTTTTCTTTTCATGTCTTCCTATCTACATCTACACTTATTTCTCACAAGGGCCCAAATTAAGCAGTTGGGCTCCTTTGATTCTCTACCTATCTAAGAATCTGCCAATATTAAGCTGTTTGGACAGATTATTCATTCTCTATATTCTAAAACAGGAAATTGAAACCTAGGGAGACCAAGATTAAGCTGTTTGGACTTCCCTTCAGCTGAAAATTGTACAAAACTAAAATAACTCTTCAAAAATGGGATGCAGAATTTGAACATTGAGTAGCATTCTTTCATGGCCTCTTTCTTTGGTGATTGTTAGCAAATATGGAGCATTTCAGCATGCAAAGTATGACATATTTGGCTTGTAAAAATGCCCATCATGAAATATGAGTAACCTGCTGCAGCAGGAGACTAACAGGAGGTAAACTGACTCCCTTGATCTATGACTAATTCTTTTGGATAGCAAAACTTGTAGAAGATATTTTCTCTCAAAAACTCACCTACTTTTTCTTCTGTTGCTGCCTTGATAGTCTTTGTTTCTGCCCATTTTGTCTGATAATCAGTACACACAATGATGTAAGATTTCTGTTTTGAAGGAGGGTTGATAGGACCCAAATAGTCCATGCCCCACTTCTCAAATGGCTTTAAGTCACTTGAGGTTGCAGGGCATATTATCCCTTGGAGTAGGTTTCCCCATGCTTTGACATCGGTCACTGTTATCAGGAAATCTAATGTCTATGCAGAGCTGCTAGTCCCACTAAGATGGGTAGCTATCTTAGAAAAAAACAAATTAAAGTTACTTTTGCTTTCCTTTACGAGAAATAGATAGGATCGGAGCAAAGAATACCAACCTCGATCTTTCGCTTGGTTCTCTGCTTGTTCCTTCTCCCCTTTGACAGATCTTTGCCGCTCCTCCCTTGACCACTCCACTTCAAAGAGTACCTGTAAAGTCAAAGCAACATAATACATTCAAAGTGCAAAGATCTACAATCATAAACAATATAGGACCATATATATATTGACCACACACATGCATATATTAGCAAACATACAAGAATGTGAAGGAAAACTTGAGTAGCTTTATTGATATAGAGATTAGAAGAGAGGATTACAACCCATTGATCTAACCCAACGTCATCCTCCCAGCATGAAAGCCCTTCTTCAACTCATGAAAAGCTTAGATCACCCAACACTATGATATTCCACTAGGAAACCAACAACACTTCCTTACAAGATACAAGATTCCAACCTCTAAATCTCTGGGATGAGGGATCCATATATAGATGATTGGAGGGGGTGAGTCAGCTTCTGGGATTTTGATTAGTGTCTTCTCTCTGATAGTCCTTGATTCCACTTGGATATTGATGATCTCTTACTCATCCCTGGGAGAATTCAAAGAGGCAAGTGTCACAGGAGAAGTTTCTGGAAGATTCCATGATCATCCACCTTGCAAACTGTCTCTGCCATTTGTCTACTCTCGCCCATCGCACCCTACAGAAGGGATTTTCAGTATGCATTGCACTTTTTTCACTTAGCAGGGGAGATGCATCGCATCCTCTGCACTGAGCAGTTTGTATGGTCCAGTTTTGACCAATTCTGAGCAGTTTTCTCTGGAGAACTTCTGGGAGATGATGTAATTAGCTGACCTTGTTCCTTTAGGGCATGAAACAACACTTTTAGGGACTCAGAAGCCCTTGGTTTATGGACATATATGATTTGTGGTTGCAGTGCCCAAATATGTTTATAACAGTTGCCCCCTAAAGCATGAGGTTGAAAATCTTTGATGTCGGGTGAAATGCTTTATCAGGAGGATCCGAGGTTTTTTCGAATTGGAAGGAAACCTGTAATAAGATACCATACAATACATTATATTCATAATATTTTCATGATCTAGCTGAGGCGGGCATTCCTATGCTCAGCTTTATAAATTCATTTTCATGTACATAGGACAGACAACTGTCTGTGTGGCAGACTGATGATTCTGATAGAGCCATCTTCCTTTGATTCAGATAATCATCTGTGCAACAATGATGTACATTTGATGTCTTTATTTTCCTGAATATATTGTAGCTTGGATGGATGGAACTAGATCCGGGGTCTTCAAACTCATCCAATCTTCGCCTGAAGTATAAGTCAATTGATGTGAAAAATGTTCTGGAGTCGAACATGGAAAGACATCGCCTGATTACCAGCCAATGATGTAAGTTGTTAACAGGCGCGAGAGGAATCACCGATGATGATGATGACCCTCAAGGTACTACAGTACAATTCGCATGGTGTGAAAATGGGACTTGGTGTCGAACACCACGCAAAATCTCTTGGTCAAAGGCCCTTGATGCAAAACCTGTCGCTAGAAGCGAGAAACTTGCCATTGAGGCATGCAAGCTTCAAGGTACTGAAAGGGTTGTCCCTAGGTCGACTTCTTGGATAATGAGCTGTCGTCGACAAGAAGTGACCCATCGTAGGAGGGCCTTAATGAATTAGACATCTACGACACGCAATGGAGCAAATGATTTTGTGGAGGTGAAAACGATCTGATTATACAAGGTTAAGGGTGGCAGTCTTGAAAGAATGAAGCGTGAAGGTATTGCATTGGGTGAGACACAACCTGGGCTGGTGAATTCTTTGATTGAATTCTCTTGAACATATCGGCGACATTGAAATGGATTGGTAGCGTTAACCCCAAAGATGGATGGTACGATGGACCAATGGTAATATGATCGGCGAACGAAATAACCCAACCTCACTCAATCATGGTGATGGAGTGAAAGTGTCATGTTCAAGAGCGACTCACTACCAATAAAGTTTCTTCAAGTTTTCTTCCCAATTTTCCTCAGTCATTGCTGACCAGTACCTCTTTAATTTTATCAAGCTTGAGGAGGATAACATATGCTTGTTCTATAATTTTCCCTTCGGGCAAACTTGTCGCTATGTTTTAACGAGCCTAGCGATAGTGAAACTCATTCTCTTCTACATGGACAAGTTTGTCGCTATTGTCTTAACGAGTTTAACGACAAAGATAACTCGATTATTTTTCAATTTTAGAGAGTCTGAAAAGGGACAGAAAGGAAACTCCAGTAATCCTTTTTCATCATATAATCCTTTAAGCCCGAAAAAGTATAAAATAATATGAAAGGGATGAATTTTCGATAGTTTTAACGAGCCGAACAAGACAAGTGCTCGATCTTTTTGTGTAATAATCCCTCAGGTCCAAAAATATTAAAATCTAGAGGAGGGATAGCACTCTCGGTAGCTTTAATGAGTTGGAGAGGCCAACTGCTTGGCAATCTTTTCATATTTTAAGAGTCAGGTGAAAAGAGCTTAAAGGAGACTCGTTCTTGAGAAACGAGTGATATTTTCAGGTAGCTGCTGATTCTAGGTGAGGTTTGGAATTTTCCAATCATGTCAATGTCACAAGGATGGCTAATAGAATCACTCTTCGCAGCTGTTCCTCAAAAGGGTAAACAATCAAATGGTGGCGTATGGTTGGCTAAACAGAGTGGAGGTGATGGTAAGAACACGACTAGGGCTCAAAAAAGCTAATGATAATGCATTCGTAATGGTTATTTACCAGATATTGGTTCATTTTTTTATGAGCTTAAACTCTGGGGGAACATTTGCTCATCGCTTAGGTTTAATATTTAACGAGCTTGAACTTTGCATAAAAACTGCTCGTGCCAGTCGTATAATAAGGATGTCTCATCGATAGGTTCAATTTTTAAGGAGCTTGCACCATTCGAAACTTTGCTCCGCTCCCTTTCACATGCAAGCTAGGAATGACCAACTACTGTACTAGGGGTTAATTAACTATTGAAGTTAGGTAGGAAAATGTTTCCTTTACTTTGCTGATGCCATCTGGCCCCTGCAAAGGTGAACGGTCGATCTGACCAATCACTTAAATTAAGCAGTTGAAGTCAGCAAAAATATGGGATTAGCATTACGCTGGCCACTTTTCACTTGTGCGCAAAAGGTTTTCATGCCCCCAGGTATAGCGAAGTAGAGTTTCTAGGTTACCCTTCAAATTGCAAACAAAACATTTGCTCTGTCGGGAAAGGCCTACTTATTGATGGAGGCATCTTATTTCAATCTAATCCCATTTTCCTAAACGGATGGGTGTATCAAACTAGTCATATATCCTCTGCGGAAACCTACCCTATACCTAAATTTTTCTTGCTAAAGCAGACCAGGGTGCATACCCCCTGGGTTTCAGTCATGGCCACTGAATTACTCGCGTTCCTCAGGTGGACAGAATGGAGATTGATGAGACATTCCTTGCATGAAAAGACCAGTTAGGGATGGTACTTGACTATCAAATATGTGTGAGCCAGGGAATGAAAGCTGGTCTACGAGCTGGACCACTCGGCCTTCATGCGGAAAACACATTACTCGAAAGAGTGAGGAGACAATGGCTCCCATGCTATAAATATAGTCACGTCCAAGGAGTAGATTATAATCTAAAGGTCCTTGGACTACCATTACATTCAGATACACGATTTTCCCTCTCAAAGTTATAGGCAAACTCGAAAGGATCCCTAACAATCGACTGGTTCCTTTATCGAAGCCTATTAGGTTTCGCATCTCAGGCAGAAGCGATGGTGAACCAAGCGCTTTCCAAGTAGTTGAGGAAAGGATACTCACAGAGGCCCCTTCATCTATGATGGTACCGACCATGACCATTCTGTAAGTTTGTAAAATGATTTGGAATGGTACATTAGATGGTTAACAAGGTTTACCTAGTAGATTCCAATCGAAGGAAATGACTAGGTTGCTCAGAGATGGGACTGAATAAACATCCGGATATGACCCCGACAAACTTCCTTCCTGCGGTAAAGGAAAGGGTAGATTTCCCCCATTTTCATCGGAGTTTGTGTTTACGGAGAGAATTTGAACAGTGTCATTCTCATTCTCTTCGATGACTGTATCATCTGAAGATGGACCTTCTAAAGACAGGACCGGGTCGACTGTCACCTCAACCTTTTGACATTCTTCTGGTGTGGATTCAGAGGGTTTATCTTCAAAGATAGATGCTTCGACCGACCACAAAGTCGTGTCAATCAGATTTTCAACTAGCGACAGACTCGTCAAGAGTTTCTTGTACCCAGGAGGAAGCCGTAGTGGTGAAGCAGGACGGTCATCCAAGACTCTTTTAGCTTCGTCCAGGAAGGGACAACGGTGGATGGCACGGTTGCCTTCACACATTTTGCAAGGAATTTTACATTTTCCTTTCTGTCCAGAGACTTCGTTTTCACTAGTTGATGGTGTACTCTCAACATGATCATCAGAGGTTGATGACACCAGATTGTGAAAACGAGGAGACCAGTCCCTTAAGATCTGAGGGATGCAAGGACAATCTCGATGATAGTGGTCCCCTTTGCAAATGACACATCGAGATTTTGGTTTGGATGGTGCAGTGTGTGGATTTTTGCTAGATGATGCATGGTTGCCCCTTTTTGCCTTTGGCTCCTTCTTTTTCTTCTCTTTCTCCTTCCCTTTCTTCTTCTTCTCAGTTACTTGCTTTTTAGCTTTATCAGATTTACTGAGTGAAGAGGAAGGAGGGGAGGGAGAAACAAGTGAAGTAGAAGGTTGGGGAGTAACTCTAGTATCATCTAGTTGCTGACTTGATCGCTCAGGAATCGCGGTGGTTTGAATGACAGAGGTCGAGAAGAGCCATATTGGCAAGCCGATTATCAGTCCTGGGAGGGACAATGTGGCCATATGTGGTGCACCAATCTCCCTAAGAGGAGAAAAGACTAGGATTTCTCCCAAGGGGAAATCCTTGGTTGGTGGACTCCATTTTTCTCAACGTAAGACCAACGAGGGAACAATGACGTTATTCCGATTAAAATAAATTTTAGACGCTTTGACACAACTTGCTTTTTCAATTTTTAAGAGTCGATAAAAGGCAAAAGATGACTCTAGTCGCCTTCAATTTTTAATGAGCCTGAAGTGACAAGTGCTCAGATGGACCTTTTCCTTTAAGGACTCTGAAAAGGAACGAAAGAGACTACTCTAGAAATCTAGACAGAGGGATTACCAAACCAATCGATAAACTATAGAATACTTTTTACGGTACGACAGTCAATCTTCCCGAATGTTGTGTTCAGTGCATTGCGATCGATAGGGCGGCAGACACAGCTTCCTAAGGATAAAGGATATAGCCTATTGTGGTCTCCCAATATATACTCGACGGTACGTGGGAGCACAAGTTCGTATTGGCACTTGTCGTCTCAAAGAGGAGGAATCACCAAACCTACAATGAAAGCGATAGTTACCAGGCTTTACGACGCCAGAATACATCTCTAGCCTAGACTTCTAAATTTTGTGTGTTAGGTTCCAAAGCATTTTTATGTTCATTGAATTTATTTTACAGTTGATCTTTCTTAAGAATTTTTCCTTTCAGGTTCACCATTTGATGTAGATATACAATTCCTAAAATGCAATCTGAGATGATAAACAATTGTTTAATCTTCTTTTTGCAATGAAAATCCTAGCTACTAAGGAAAGATAAATGAGATTCTTTCAACATAGAGCAGAGAGCACACACTAGATGCATTGTCCTAAATCAAACCAACAAGCAGTCTAAATGAAAATGCACATGCATGTATTTGTTTTCGCTTTCTTAATGTGTGAATGAAAAAAAGAATGTTAAGTACAAATTTGAATCGTTTCAAGTGACAATACTAACGATTTTCTTTTCAAAAAACGAAAGGAAGATAATGACGACACTTTGCGATTTTGAATTGAAAACTGCTTTCGACACTTGAAAAACTATTAATTCAAATCAAATACAAGAGTAAAAATGTAATCGACCATCAATAACAATAGGATTCTTTTATTGGACTTAAAATGACACTTGCGACACTTTCAAATCAAAAGACGACAGCTTGATTATGCTACTTCTTTGTAAAAGAGGACCGTAAATGGCGAACAATACATAAAAACATTTAAAGTTCTTTGTACTATGGAGGCTGAATCATGCAAAGGAAGGGAGTTTCTACAGTGGTTTACTGATCACAAACAACAAAACACTTGAATAAAGCTGAAGAGAGTGAACAAAAAACCAAAATCTAGAAGCAGAAGAGGTCTTATCTGATCATCGCACCTGTAACACAGGGACAGTGCGATGCATCTCACCTACTACACACGAGAGGTGCGATGCATTCAGATTCCCAAGAGGAGAAGGTGTGATGGTCCAGGGATGAGATTTCAACTGGGTTCTTGGTCATAGTTTGCAGCTCAGTTTATGGATTTAAGTCGAGCAAATGATAGTCAGTAAATGTCAATCACAGGGATTGATCTAATAAGGCTACTCTAGCCACCACCAGGGCAATTAGGATGTTTGCAAACCAATTGTTCAATTTAAAAAAAAAAACTCGGAGATAGATTAAAGCAGCATTGATCTACTTTGCACTTGCATAGAAAATGCAGTTCGAAGGCTAGCTGGCTTGACTTCACGCTTCCTCTGTAAGTTTATAAAGCAAACAAATATAGACAAGCAAAGAAACTACTCGATCCCCAGTGGATTCGCCATTTTGTTATCAGGAAATCTAGTGTCTATGCAGAGTTGCTAGTCCCACTAAGACGGGTAGCTATCTCAGAAACAAACAAATTAAAGTTATTTTCGCTTTCCTTTACGAGAAATAAATAGGAGAGGAGAAAAGAATACCAACCTCGATCTTTCGCTTGGTTCTCTGCTTGTTCCTTCTCCCCTTTGACAGATCTTTGCCACTCCTCCCTTGATCACTCCACTTAAAAGAGTACCTGTAAAGTCAAAGCAACATAATACCTTCAAAGTGCAAAGATCTACAATCGTAAACAATATAGGACCAGATATATATTGACCACACACATGCATATATTACCAAACATATAAGAATGTGGAGGAAAACTTGAATAGATTTATTGATATAGAGATCAGAAGAGAGGATTACAACCCATTGATCTGACCCAGCGTCATCCTCCCAACGTGAAAGCCCTTCTTCAACTCATGAAAAGATTAGCTCACCCAACACTATTATATTCCACCAGGAAACCAACAACACTTCCTTACAAGATACAAGGTTCTAGCCTCTGGATCTCTACGATGAGGGATCCATATATAGATGATTGCAGGGGGTGAGTCAGCTTCTGGGATTTTGATTAGTGTCTTCTTTGTGATAGTCCTTGATTCCACTTGGAGATTGATGATCTCTTACTCATCCCTGGGTGAACTCAGAGAGGCAAGTGTCACAGGAGAAGTTTTTGGAAGATTCCATGATCATCCACCTTGCAAACTGTCTCTCCCATTTTTCTACTCTCACCCATTGTACCCTATAGAAGGGCTTTTGAGTATGCATCACACTTTTTGCACTGGACAGGTAAGATGCATCGCACCCTCTGCATAGAGTAGTCTGTATGGTCTAGTTTTGACCAGTTCTGAGCAGTTTTCTATGGAGAACTTCTGGGAGATGATGTAATTAGCTGACATTGTTCCTTTAGGGCATGAAACAACACTTTTAGGGACTCATAAGACCTTGGTTTATGGAAATATATGATTTGGTGTTGCAGTGCCCAAATATGTCTATAATAGTCACATTAGCTGATATATCTTCTGATATCTTGATGAATATTGGGCCAATAGTAACTTGCTTGCAAAATCTTGAAGGCAGTCCTCTTTACTGCAAAATGGCCCCCACAGGGCCCATCATGACAGGTTAGGAGAATGTCAAAAAATTCCTCCTCCTTGACACATCACCTCAAAATCTGATCTCGGCCAAGTTTGAGGAGATTGCTCACAATCCAAGTGAATGGGGGAATTTTCCTCATGATCTTTCTCTTCTCTTTTGAGGACAGGTGTGGCGGAAACTGGGTTGAAACCAAGTAATTTGCTACATTAGCAAACCATGGAGAGAGTAGTGAGATAGAAAATAGGTGTTCATCTGACACTTGATCATCCACCATTCCTTCTTTACCTGCAAGCAGATCTAATCTAGATAAAAAATCAAGAACAACGTTTTCCTTACCCGACTTATCAACAATGGTTAGATCAAATTGCTGCAATAAAAGTAACCTTCTAATAATACAAGAATTTACATCAGGTTTGTTCATCAAATACCTAATTGCAGCATGATCAATGTGTAGAAATGTTTGATAGTCGGTGATGTAGTGTCTAAACTTATTTAGGGAATGGACTATAGCTAGGAGCTCATTTTCGATTACGGTGTAATTTAATTCAGCCTTGGACAAGTTTTTACTTACAAAATATATGGCATAAGGAAACTTCTCATCAATTTTCCCTAAGGCTGCTCCTATCGCTTTGTTCGAGGCATCTGTATGAATGTGGAAAGGTAGGGCCCAGTTTGGACCTCTCAAAATTGGGGCAGTTACCAGTTTACCTTTTAAGGTATCTAGAGCCTCTTGATAGTTGTCAGTCCATATTTAGCATATTTTCCCAAAACGTCAAACAATGGAGAGGCTAGCTTACTGAAATCCTTAATGAATCTTCTATAATACCTTGCTAATTCTAGGAAACTCCGAACATCTCTTACCTTTTGAGGAGGTGGGACCCTTTAGATGATGGTAATTTTGTTGTGATCCACCTGTAATCCTTGCTGAGAAATTGTATGACCTAGCATGGTCCCTTTAGTCATCAGGAATTCACATTTTTTAGGATTGAGGGACAAATTCATTTCAATGCACTTGTCTAAAACTTTTCCCAGGTTAGTCAAAGCTTCCTCGAAGTTAGAACCATAAGGGGTAAAGTCATCCATATAGATTTCCACTGAATCATGAACCAATTCAGCAAATATACTCAGTACTGCTCTCTGGAAAGTGGCGGGAGCATTGCACAACCCAAAAGGAAGGACCCGGTATGAAAAAGTACCCAAATGACATGTGAAAGTTGTCTTATCTTGGTCTTCTGGGCTGATTTGGATCTGGTTGTACTCGCTAAACCCATTTAGGAAGGAGAAGAAATTCTTCCCTGCAAGGCCATCTAACACTTGATCTATGAACGGCAAAGGGAAATGGTCCTTCAGGGCTGGATTCATCCTCCTTTGAGGCTGCCTAACTAGTTTAAAATATTCTTTAATGTAAATGTGATGAGTACAGACTGAAGGGTGGACTCCCTTCATGTCCTTATAACTCCAAGCAAAAGCATCCAAATGGTTTTTCAATTAGCTACATAGTTCTTTCTCTTGAGAGGTGGATAGGGATGAGTTGATTTTCAAGGTTCTTTTTGGGCTGAATTCCACATTATTAACTTAAAGAGAGGTCAGATCAGTCACACAGAGATCAACTAAAGGATTAGCTTGGGTTTCTTCCACCAGCTCTTCTAATGGCAACACACTGGGGGGTGGATTCTGAATCAAGTTTTCAATAAGATCATCCTCAGTTTGTGGCCCCCCCATGGTATCTTCTACTGTACATTATGGTGTGGAATAGACTCCATCCTCATCTTCCCCCTCCAACCAGAGAGGTAAATCATATTCTAATAGAGGTTAGGCAGGAGGATATAAGACTAGTTGCTTGGACATATGCCTGTTCTTGATTGTCATGTTCCCAACTCGACAACTGATGTAGGAATTTGCAGTAGCCAACCAAGGTCTTCCTAGGATGAGAGGATACCCAGTGAGCTTTGCCTTTGGTTGGAGAACCAGGAAATCAGCAGGGTACTCCAAAGAATCAATAGAGACCATTACATCTTCCACAATCCCCTCAGGGGTCACGGTGGACTGGTCTGCTAACTGTAGTACTGTTGTGGTCTTTCTCAGGGAGCCTTGAAGGTTGAGCTTGAGCATAGTGTCCTTGGTCATCACATTAATGTTAGCCCCTAGATAAATTAGGGTATGGGGGATTACAGTACCATTGATGTGGACATCGACTACAGGACTCCCAGGATCTAGATATTTCAGACAGATTATCTGCCCCAACATCAAGTTGGACAGTTGTCCTATGACATTGAGAGTTGGAGCATCTCTCCTACGCCTACCTGGGTGCCTGAAACACTTCTCTTTTATCATATTGTTGTATATAGGCACATCTTTTATGGCTTGAAGAAGTGGTTGTTGGGTTGTGTTATATTCTTTCCACGACTAACCTACGTAGTGAACCGGGGGGTTAGAGGGGGGGCGGGTAGCC